>OY740784.1:79357565-79422976 GCA_963514005.1 Raja brachyura
GAACTCTCCCCTCCACCCCCCTCTTTCCCCCTTTACACCTCCATCCCTCCTTCTCCACTGCCCCCCACCCTTCTCCCTTCCCTCTCCACCTCACTTCTTCCCTTCCCCCCTCTTCCTCCTTCCCGCTCCACTCTTCTCCCACTTCTCCATCCCCCCCCTCTCCTCACATTCCCTTCTCCCCCTCTCCCTCCCTTCCATTTTCCAACTCCCCTCCTCCCACTTTCTCCGACGCCCCCCATTTGTGGACCCAGCCTGTGACAGCTAAATCCCACTAATAGTGCTGCACAAAGTCTTATGGGATAAATGCAGACTTTGGGAACGCCGCTGCCCCCTCGCCTTGCTTCAAAATGAGTGGTGGTTATTTAGACTCAGTGGCTGGAGCAGGTGGGTGGCACTGGTAAATTGACAACATTGCCTGTACCCAGCTGCCTCTGGGGGTTTGGAGAGACCATTAGAAGAGAGATCAACCTCTGGGACAACTCGTGGCCAACAGTTTAGTTTCCATGCAGAATATTGGGGGTCGAGTTAGGGCTACCTCCCTCACTCCAAATGCGCACAGATTTGTATAAATTGTCTCTAGCGTGTGTGGGATAGTGTGCGGGGGATCGCTGGTCGCAGGCTAGGTCCACAAATGGGGGGCGTTCGGGAATGTGGGGGGGGGGGGGGGGGTTGGAGAAGGGAGGGCGAGGGGGAGAAGGGGATGTGAGGGGAGGGGGGTGTGGAGAAGGGGAAGAAGAGTGGAGCGGGGCGAAGGGAGGAAGAGGGGGGAAGTGAAGAAGGGGGGAGTGGGGAGAGGAGAAGGGTGGGGGGGGTTGAGATGGGGGTGGGAGGGGGGTGGAGGGGAGAGGGGAGTTCAGTCTACACTCACTGAATATCCCATCCCCGTGAAAAGTTAGAGACGGTGATTGGATCTGGAAGTGGACCAATACATCTGTAAAACTGAACGACTCAGATATCTTTTCATTTGCACAATTGATTTTATTGTATTAATTTTCATATATTAATGTTTAAAATCCATGCATTGAAGGAAGAATATTTTACAGCCCATCTGTGGTCCCTAACCCTAGCCCTAGCACTAACCCTAACAAGCCCCTAATCGGGCGTCACCAGCAGGCGAGCATACGTCAGCGTGTATGACGTGCAACTTGATGGTTTTAAAGGCCATCAGTCACTGGCGCTCCGCAGTCGGCGAAAAAATCGCAAAATGGGACAGGCCCTTTAAGGGAACAACAGCAACAGAACAATTTGCAGCGGTGTCGAACGCCAATCCACTGCCTGAGCCGCTGGTTCACATATATATATATATATATTATGTGTGTGTGTGTGTATATTATTATTATTATTAAACTTTATTCCGGACTCAAGGTCCAGACAGGCGACAACATTACATAAAATACATTGCACATAAAAACACCATAACATACATATAAAATCTTAGTATATCACTTATAAATGCAGCAATTATATACAAAAAACACAATACATGATTTAAAATCCAGAATAAAAAAAAAGATCAGTGTCCTACAACGAGACAGCGATACCAGTGTCTCCACAACTGGGATTCGTAGTGTGTAGTGCTAAACCTTAACTGAGCTTTACTGAAAGTAAGCATGCAGGTACAGCAGGCAGTGAAGAAAGCTAATGACATGTTGACCTTCATTGCGAGAGGATTTGAGTTTCGGAGCAAGGGGGTCCTACTGCAGTTGTACAGGGCCCTGGTGAGACCGAAGCTGGAGTATTGTTACAGGCAGTGAAGAAAGTGAATGGCATGTTGGCCTTCAACACAAGAGGAGTTGAGGAGTGGAGCAAAGTGGTTCTTCTGCAGTTGTACAGGACCCTAGTGAGACCACACCTGGAGTATTGTGTGCAGTTTTGGTCTCCAAATTTGAGGAAGGATATCCTTGCTATTGAGGGGGTAGAGCGTAGGTTCATGAGGTTAATTCCCGGGAGGGCGGGACTGTCATATGTTGAAAGAATGGAGTGACTGGGCATGTATATACAGGAATTTAGAAGGATGAGAGGGGATCTTATTGAAACATATAAGATTATTAAGGGATTGGAAACGCTAGAGGCAGAAACCATGTTCCCGATGTTCGGGGAGTCCAGAACCAGGTGTCACAGTTTAAGAATAAGGGGTAGGCCATTTAGAACTGAGATGAGGAAAAAATGTTTCACCCAGAGAGTTGTGAATCGGTGGAATTCTCTTTCAGAAGGCAGTGGCCAATTCTCTGGATGCTTTCAAGAGAGAGTTAGATAGAGCTCTTAAAGATAGCAGAGTCAAGAGATATGGGGAGAAGGCAGAAACGCGGTAGTGTTTGTGGGTGATCAGCCATGATCACAGTGAATGGCGGTATTGGCTTGAAGGGCCTAATGGCCTACCCCTGCATCTATTGTGTATTGTCTATTGTCGATAAAACATTGGCAGGCCAAGCAAATGGCTGGTTATTTGCCATGAATGGGATGCTATAACTTTCATAGATTGGGCCCTTGCAGAAAATTAAAGCAAGCGCCATTTGAACTGATGAGTGGCATAGGCTTGAGCTGACAATAATTATTTATTTATACTAGGCAGGGGAAAGAAGAAGTACTTTGGTTAATATAGTGCCATTCATGATTTCAGGACTATTCCATAATACTTTGTCGTCATCAAATTAATTTTGCCCACTAGTTATTGCAATATAGGAAACACAACAGACAATTTACTTTGAACCAGCTGACACAAATAAAATGCAGACCCTTCAAAGCAGCACAGTGAATATTTGGGTAAACCAAATTAATCAGAGCATCCAGGAGGTTAAAATATATTCCTTTAGAAATAACAGAATACATGGTAGCATCAACAACATTTGGCTGTTTGACATGGCAATATCTTCCAAGATATTTCCTGGGGATATTAACAACCAAAGAAATAATTTGATGTAAACCGCGTAAGGTAATATTAAGAATGACGATCAAAGCTTGGGTCAGAGAGGATGGTTTCAAAATGCATCTTAGAGATGTTTTAAGAAAATGAAATCCATAGCTAATTGACTCTGATTGCCAATGGTGGTGTGATTAAGAGTGGGGATACTGAAGAGTGCAGATATACAGTGTACCATTGTTGACCACTCTGATGCACTGAAAAACATTGCAATCGTATTGAATCAGCATACAGTTGAAACCAGTTTGCTCCTTGTAGGGCAGAAAGGGTTCTACCAACAGAATGCCATTTCATAGGAGGGTTTCAATTGACTGAAAATAATCTGGTACAATCCAAGTGGTTTGGAGCCAGGGATGGCAAATGTAATGGATGAGTATTCACTAAGGAAGACACAAACAATATCCCAGATGTACTGGAGGACAAAGGATCTAAGGGGGTAGAGGAACTGAAAGAAATTTTCATTAGGCGAGAAATAGTATTGGGTAGGCTAATGGGACTGAAGGATGATAAATCCCCTGGGCCTGATGGTCTGCATCCCAGGGTCCTCAGGGAGATGGCTCTTGAAATAGTGGATGCATTTTCCAATGTTCAATAGACTCAGGATCAGTTCCTGCGGATTGGAGTATAGCTAATGTTATCCCACTTTTCAAGAAAGGAGCGAGAGAGGAAACGGGGAATTACATACCAGTTAACCTGACTTCGGTGGTGGGAAAGATGCCAGAGTCAATTATTAAAGAGGTAATAATGGGACATTTGGATAGCAGTAAAAGGATTAGTTCAAGTCAACATGGATTTATGAAAAGGAAATCATGCTTGACTAATCTTCTGGAATTTTTTGATGATGTGACAAGTAAAATGGATGAAGGGGTGCCGGTGGATGTAGTGTTTCTAGACTTTCAGAAAGCCTTTGATAAGGTCCCGCACGGGAGACTGGTGACTAAAATTAGAGCACATGGTATTGGGGGTAGGGTGTTGACATGGATAGAAAATTGGTTGGCAGACCGGAAGCAAAGAGTAGGAGTGAATGGGTCTTTTTCAGAATGGCAGGCAATGGCGAGTGGAGTGCCGCAAAGCTCGGTGTTGGGGCCGCTGGCTCAAAGGGCCGAATGGCCTCCGCCTTCACCTATTTACTATGTTTCTATAATATATTAATGTGACGAAAGGCCTGAAAGGTAATGTTCCTTTTGATTTGCTATTTGCGAAAGACCCTAAAGTTCATGGAAAGGAAGTTGTAGCACCGGTAGGGGACAGCAACACCAGAATGATAAGTTTAGTAAAAGAAAGTCAGATGTATTGAAGACCATGAGTCTTAAATGTATTATTTTAGAAGGGATTTGTTCAGTGAAATAAGGAAACAAGTAATTTTGTGGTGTTTATTTGTGAAGCCAGAATAATGAATGTGTCAAATAGGAAAAGGAAAATTAAAAGTCTTATGATAATAGATAATAGATAATAGGTGCAGGAGTAGGCCATTTGGCCTTTCGAGCCAGCACCGCCATTCAATGTGATCATGGCTGAACATCCCCAATCAGTACCCCGTTCCTGCCTTCTCCCCATATCCCCTGACTCTGCTATCTTTAAGAGCCCTATCTAGCTCTCTCTTGAACGCATCCAGAGAACCTGCCTCCACAGCCCTCTATGAGGCACAGAATTCCACAGACTCACCACTCTCTGTGAGAAAAAGTGTTTCCTTGTCTCCGTTCTAAATGGCTTACTCCTTATTCTTAAACTGTGGCCCCTGGTTCTGGACTCTCCCAACATCGGGAACATGTTTCCTGCCTCTAGTGTGTCCAAGCCCTTAACAATCTTATATGTTTCAATGAGATCCCCTCTCATCCTTCTAAACTCCAGAGTGTACAAGCCCAGCTGCTCGATAGTCTCTCAGCATATGGCAGTCCCGCCATCCCGAGAATTAACCTAGTAAACCCTCGCTGCACTCCCTCAATAGCTAGAATGTCCTTCCTCAAATTAGGGGACCAAAACTGCACACAATACTCCAGGTGTGGTCTCACTAGGGCTCTGTACAACTGCAGAAGGAACTCTTTGCTCCTATATTTGATTCCTCTTGTTATGAAGCCAACTGCATGCTTACTTTCATAGATTGATGAACAAGGATCCCCAGATCCCATTGTACTTCCCCTTTTCTGAACTTGACACCATTTAGATAGTAATCTGCCTTCCTGTTTTTGCTACCAAAGTGGATAACCTCACATTTATCCGCATTAAACTTCATCTGCCATGCATCTGCCCCCTAACCTGTCCAAGTCACCCTGCATTCTCATAGCATCCTCCTCACAGTTCACACTGCCACCCAGCTTTGTGTCATCTGCAAATTTGCTAATGTTACTTTGAATCCCTTCATCCAAATCATTGATGTATATTGTAAATAGCTGCGGTCCCAGCACCGAGCCTTGTGGTACCCCACTAGTCACTGCCTGCCATTCTGAAAGGGACCTGTTAATCCCTACTCTTTGTTTCCTGTCTGCCAACCACTTCTCTATCCATGTCAGCACTCAACCCCCAATACCATGTGCCCTAATTTTGCCCACTAATCCTTATCAAATGCTTCGGACCTTATCAAATGCTTTCTGAAAGTCCAGGTACACTACATCCACTGGCTCTCCCTTGTCCATTTTCTGAGTTACATCTTCAAAAAATTCCAGAAGATTAGTCAAGCATGATTTCCCCTCTGTAAATCCACGCTGACTCAGACCGATCCTGTTACTGCTATCCAAATGTGCGGCTATCTCATCTTTTATAATTGATTCCAGCATCTTCCCCACCATCACCAGGGTAACTGGTCTATAATTCCCCATTGTCTCTCTCCCGCCTTTCTTAAAAAGTGGGATAACATTAGCTATCCTCCAATCCACAGGAACTGATCCTGAGTCTATAGTACATTGGAAAATTATCACCAATGCATCCACAATTTCTAGAGCCACTTCCTTAAGTACCCTGGGATGCAGACCATCAGGCCCTGGGAATTTATCAGCCTTCAGTCCCATCAGTCTATCCAACACCATTTCCTGCCTAATGTGGATTTCCTTCAGTTCCTCTGTCACCCCAGATCCTCTGGCCACTACTATATCAGGATGATTGTTTGTGTCCTCCTTAGTGAAGCCAGATCCAAAGTACCTGTTCAACTCATCTGCCATTTCCTTGTTCCCCATAATAAATTCAGCTGTTTCTGTCTTCAAGGGTCCAACTTTGGTCTTAACTATTTTTTTCCTCTTCACATACCTAAAGAAGCTTTTACTATCCTGCTTTATATTCTTGGCTAGCTTACCTTCGTACCTCATCTTTTCTCCCCGTATTGTCTTTTTGGTTATCTTCTGTTGCTCTTTAAACATTACCCAATCCTCTTGCTTCCCACTCATCTTTGCTATGTTGTACTTCTTCGCTTTAACTTGTATACTGTCCCTGACGTACCTTGTCAGCCATGGTCGCCCCTTTCTCCCCTTGGAATCTTTCTTCCTCCTAGGAATGAACTGATCCTGAACATTCTGTATTATTTCTAGAAACACCTGTCATTTTTGTTCCACTGTCATCCCTGCTAGTGTATCTTTCCAAAGAAATCCAAATCCAAAGAATCCTTTATTGTCATTCAGACCTTTCGGTTTGAACAAAATTCCGTTGCCTTGCAGTCATACATAAAATAAAAAACAAAACACACAATAAACACATATTTAACATCCACCACAGTGAGTTCACCAGGCACCTCCTCACTGTGAAGGAAGCTTAAAGTCTTTGTCGTCTTGCCTCCTCGTTCTCCCTCTGCGCTGAGGCGATCCAGGCCTCCGATGTTGTCGTCCACTAGGCCCGCGGCCGAGCCTCCGAAACTGGGCTGCCGCCACCGCCGTCGCCGGAACGCTGGAACCCCGCCACAGCTCTGATGCCGGGTCCGCTGCCGGAACGCTGGAACGCCACACCCACAGCTCTGAAGCCGGGTCCACCTCTGGAACACCACAGCTCTGAAGCCGGGCCACTGCCGGAAAGCTGGAACGCTGGAACGCCGCCACAGCTCAGAGGCCGCCAGCTCCGCCATTAGACCTCAGCACAGACAGAGACGGTGACGGGGGACACGACAAGAAAAGTCGCATCCCCCGAAGGGAGAGACTAAAACCACCCTCCCACCCCCACACACACATACACAGCCTGATAAACTAAAAAACAGACACAAGAAAACAAAAAGAAAATAAAAAACAGACGGACTGCAGGCGAGCCACAGCTGCCAGGCAGTGCCGCCACTTCCAGTCAACTTTGGCCAGCTCCTCCCTCATGGCCCCATAGTCCCCTTTATTGAACTGCAACACTGACACCTCCGATCTACTCTTCTCCCTCTCCAATTGTAGATTAAACCTGACCATGTTATAGTCACTGCCTCCTAATGGCACATTAACCTTGAGGCCCTTTATCAAATCAGGTTCATTACATAGCACTAAATCCAGAATTGCCTTCTCCCTGGTAGGCTCCAATACAAGCTGTTCAAATAATCCATCACGAAGGCACACTACAAAGTCCCTATCTTGGGGTCCAGTACCAACCTAATTTTCCCAGTCTACCTGCATGTTGAAATCTCCCACAACAACCACAGCATTACTTTTACTACATGCCAACTTTAACTCCTGATTCAACTTCCGCCCTATGTCCAGGCTACTGTTTGGGGGCCTGTAGATTAGTCCCATTGGGGTCTTTTTACCCTTACAATTCCTTAGTTCTATCCATACTGACTCCACATCTCTTATTTCAATGTCACCCCTTGCAAGGGGCTGAATTTCATTCCTCATCAACAGGGGAACCCCACCCCCTCTGCCCACCTGTCTGTTTTTTCGATAGGAGGTATACCCTTGAATATTCAGTTCCCACCCCTGGCCCTCTTGCAGCCAAGTCTCAGTAATTCCCACAACATCATACTTGCCAGTTTCTAACTGAGCCTCAAGCTCGTCACTTTATTCCTTATACTTTGCACATTCACATACAGTACTTTGACCTCCGTATTCACTTCCCCCCTCGCAATTGGCCTGACCTTACTCTGTTGTCCATTCTGAAGCTTTCCTTCCGATTAATTTGAGAATCTTTTGTAATTTTTCCTGCATCCACTTCCCCTTTAATTCCATCCTTATACTCCCAATTTGTCAATCCCTCCCCCCCACTATTTAGTTTAAACCCACACGTGTAGCCCTAGCAAACCTGCCTGCCAGAATGTCGGTCCCCCTCCAGTTAAGGTGTAACCTGTCCCTTTTTGTACAGGTCACCCCTACCCCAGAAGAGACCCTAGTGGTTTAGCAAATCTAAATTCTTACTCCCTGCACCAGCCCCTCAGCCACACATTCAGATCCCCTATCTCCCTGTTCCTGTCCTCACTAGCACGTGGCACTGGAAGCAATCCAGAGATAACCACCCTAAAAGTCCTGCTTTTCAGTCTTCTTCCCAACTCTCTGAAGTCATGTTGGAGAACCTCCTTCCTCTTCTTCCCGATGTTGTTTGTGCCTACGTGCACAACTACTGCTGGCTGTTCACCTTCTCTCTCGAGGATGTTCAGAATTCGGCTTGTGACATCCTGAACCCTGCCACCAGGGAGGCAACAGACCATCCTCGCATCTTGTCTGCCGCCACAGAATCTCCTGTCCACTCCTCGGACAATGGAGTCACCCACCACTAGGGCTCTGCCCAACGTTGGTCTCGCCGGTCGAGTCCCAGCTCTAGGATTGGAGCCATCGACGTGTCCGCCGCTTGGACTGGAAACATCGTCTCCCCGGACAGTTCCAAGAGGGCGCACCTGTTTTCATCAGGCACAGCCACCTGGGTCTTCTGCACTCCACGATTTCCACCCTTTTTCTCAGTCACAACTTAGTTCTTCACGTAACCTCGCGTGACTACTTCACTGTAGGTCCTGTCCAGGAAACTCTCATTTTCCCGCATGGCCCTGAGGTCATCCAGCTACTTCTCCAGTGCCCCAACACGGTCCTTTAGCAGCTGAAGCTGGACGCACTTGCCACAGTTGTTGCAGCCAGAGGCTTCATCTGTGTCCCTGGGCTCCCACATTCTGCAAGCCTCACACTGTCTCATCTGTCCCGACATGTGTTCACCACGTTTAGTCCTCTCGAGCTTTATACGTAGCCTTCTCCCCTCAGCCTCCTCGCTGAAGACTCTCGAGCCAAAGACTCACACTTTACTCACAGGGCACTTCCCTCACAAGGCCGCTCCCTCACAAGGCCGCACCCTCACTGCCGCTCCCGAAGAGCCATCTTGCTTATATTGACTGATAATTGACTTATGCTTCTAAAGTATCTTCCAAATCTTATTCAGGAGATCCCAAAGGTATACAACCAATGAAGTACAATATAGTCATGTTGTCATGTAAGAAACGTGAGGGCAATTTGTTCACAGCAAGGTCCCACAAAGAATAATGTGATAATGACCAGCCAACCTGTTTCATATATTAAGTGAAGATTATATATTGCCTTGGGAATCAGTATCATTATTCCATCCCAAGTGAGCAGAAGGTGGCATTGCTTTACCTCTCTATCATAAAGACAACATCTCCTTATAATGCGGCATTTTGGTGCTGTGGTGGAGGTGTGGGCATGGACTTCATGCTCAAATTTCGGGAATTGGGTGGGAACTCACAATCTTTTGACACTGAAAAAAATTACACTTATCCTCTACTAATCCCATTTTCTTTTTTTTACATTCCGGATTGTACCTTTCACCTCAGCAGTAGTGTAATTTACCGCATCCATTGAAGGAGCAGGCAGAGGAGGCAAGTGGGGGGAGATTTTAGGAGAACATTCCAGACTTTAATGTTGATGTGATGGGGAAATGGAAGTTGGGAGGATGCAGAGTTGGAAGTGTCCAGTGTCCTTCGAGAATTGAAGACGTTACAAAAGGTAGTTTAGTTTAGTTTATTATTGTCACGCGTATTGAGGTACAACAAAAAGCTTTTTTTTTGTTGTGTGCTATCCAGTCAGTGAAAAGGTTATACATGATTACAATCAAGTTGTCTAAAGTGTATAGATACATGATAAATAGTACAACATTTAGTACAAGATCAAATCCAATAAATTTCAATTAAAGCTAGTTCGAAGGTCTCCAGTAAGGTCGATGAAGGTCAGGACTGCTCTCTAGCTGGGAGGGAAAGGTTCTGAAAGGGTTGAAACAGGTATTTCATAATTCTAAATTTGAGATTGAGATTTAGTTACTTGAGAAATGGGACATGAAAACACGTCTGAGCTCTGTAATGAGTAGGTTGGGAATAGATCAATTGCCATTGGAGAATTATCCTCACCTGTGGCAGGTGGAATATCTGTTCTGTTGTGCTAATGTTGGGAGAACTGTTGAGAGCTAATGTTGGCGATTTACTTTGGCATTTTGAGTACTCCTCACCATGTTGATGCTCATCGTCATTACAGACGGGCCACCACCGCCATGTTGATGCTCTCGCTCCTCTTCTAGTCATGGAGTTCTTGATGCATCATACATTGTTTGGTCCCTGCAGTTGCACTGAAGTGCGCTCACACACTGAAGAAGTTGTGTGAAACTTAAATGATGGACCAGGCATTCATCGAGGAAAGGAAGAATTATGATTGCTTCATAAGTTGGAGGTACAGGCATTTGCTGAGCTGGCACTGCGGCTGACAGTGGAATCTTCTCCGATGAACCATTTACCTGGATGTTCAAGGTTAGGCCGGTTCTTTGGGTGAAACACAAAGTGCAGGAGGAGCTCAGTGGATCAGAAAGCATCTGTGCAGGGAGTGGATGGGTGCTGGTTCTTTGGAAATGCATGGTGCCTGCGCCCAACTCCAGTCTGCCAAATGCCCTAAAACTCATCCTCTTGGGGTATGTTGCTTGAAGCAGCATTTCCTGTTGGAAATCACCTTTTTCATGTCCTTCATACTTTTATATTTGTTGCTGTGTGAGTAGTCATAATTGCAATCACTTACAATGCCTAACTGTGCTGAATGTTTGTGCTTTTGCCCATTACTGATGATGTGCCATGCCTTTAAGACCAGCAGCCCAAGAAGAATACAGCAAGTCTCCTCTACGTGGCAACATTTTGCCCACCATTCTTTTGTGCATTAAAATGCTTGAATGCTTTATTTTATATCTTCATCCAGAAGCTTTCTTTTTGAAAAAAAAATTAAATGTTCATTGAAAAGGCTGATCTTTGTGAAAGCTAAAGATGAAATACATTAAACTGTATTTTTCACATCCTATTTTGTGTTCAATCTTAAACTATCACTTTAATTCAAACGTAGTGCATTGAGAGGCCATAACCACTGATTTGGCACGTTAGTTGAGCCATACTTGAAGAAAAAAGGATTACGTGTAGCCTGGGTCAGTAGCGCAACCACTTTACTGATTTTTTTTATGGTGTATTTGTATTGTATTGAAGTTCTCAGTCTACCCTTTTGTATTTTTGTTTAAAAAGAACCATGTTGCTTCAATGTGCTTGAATGTTGACAATTGGAAATGGTCTCATTTTGTTTTACAGTAAAAGACTGGTACCAGGCACACTGTAAAACAGCAATCTTCCAAATTTATTATAAGTTGTGTGCTACATCAGACATTTCAGAGATAATAATGGCATGCAGTAGCTGTAGCTATTTTTGTTCTTTTCTAGCCACAGGAGCATGTCCCTTCAGGTGCACTCTCTAAGCTTGCTAAGAATCAAACCATCTTGGCCAATCAAAGATCCGCCTGATAACCTTTATCTCTTATCTCATGGTGATGCATTTTGAAGGCGAGAACTGGTTGCAGTCAGGATCAGGGAGGCCCTACCGTTGTGTGATGGAAGGTTCGAATCAAAGCACATAGTTGCTCCTCGGAATCTATTTTTCCACTTGTCCTGCCAGCTTGCTTTATGGCTGCCACTATGGTAACACAGAGAGCAGCTTGATTTGTGGGGATTTACATGTGTGTTAATTAGGGTGGAACAAATGATTGGCTGCTTGCTGCATTGCCATAAAGGGTGCCCAGATGTACACACTACGTGAACATAATGTGCGCGGGCATGGCGCATCAAAGTTTGTCAGCTGCATTACCTCAGCAGGCATAGGGTCTGTCGGAGAAGATTTGCTGATAACCATCCCTATAATTCAGTACTTGTCTTGAGGGGTGGGCGAGCAGGAGGATGGTGGGGGTGGATGCAGTAAAATAATAAAATCCTAAAGTCTTCAGATAAAACCATGATTTTTCAAGTGGTTACAAAATCCTCGCAAATTGACTGGAAAATTCCTGTCTGCAGTTAAGGTATTAAATGTGTAGTTTTCTCAAAGAAGAATTCAAAACAGTCAATTTTGCATGTTAATTTGTCATCCTGGATCGCTGCTGCGTTGGTCTCCCCTTTTTGAAGATTGTGATAAACAAGTGGCTTGGTTAAGTGAGAGACCTTTTGGGGTGTCCTTCAGTTGCCATTCACACATCACCATTTTTCGTCAGTGTATTGTCTTCCCCTGTGTATGAGAAACTTTGGATTTTATTTGAAGTGGATCTGGTCCTTTTTTTTCTAGGCAAGTGTCAATGATACACTGGCTTTTTTTAATGCAGCGGCAATTTGTCTTGATTCTGTGATTGTTTCCACTTTAAATAACAATAACATACATCATGTTGTCACTGAACCAAGCAGGACAACATTATTTTCAAAATATATTGTGATCATGTTTTTGCACTGATTAGCTGGATAAATATTTTGTTTTTTTGCCCTAATAGTTTTCAAGATTCACTAAATATCATCAGCAAAAGCTGTTTTTTCCCCCATGACAAATGTTGTTTTTTTTAAAGCAAAATAGTTAACACCAGAATCCTATATGTAACTAATTCATACTATTTTCCTTTGTTTTGACTTAACATCACAACCATGACCATATTTATATAATATTCTTGTGGTTATAAAGTGTTTCAGAGATTGTGAAGAGTATGGTATAATTGCAAGCTCATTTGAAACATTTGAAAACATTTGAAATGGCTTCAGAAAACCTTTCTTTAAACACATACTTGGAGTCTTCTTCATTTCAAATGAAATGTTTTCATTTTTCAGTTTTGTTTTCATTGAGTCATATGGCCAAATTTGTGCAAGTGTTTTGATACTGAAATTTCTCAAGCAAACTTTAATAGGCTTTTAACAAGCCTCTGTTTCTGACAGTATAACATAAGCAGTAATAGTCCAAATTTGTTTCTGATGGAAATGCGACTTTGGTTATTTGCAACTATATTGACTATAAACATATTCTGTTCATCTCACTTCATTCCAAAGAAAATGGTTTGCATTTTAATTGAGGAATATGCGATAATTTTAAGTGGGTGGATTTATACATATGAAGTTATAACCGTGACATATATAAAATTCCTTTTTGCTGCAAAATGGTCCATGGAGATCAGATACAACTAATAAATCTTTCACGATTTGCTTATGCTAAATGCCTCTGCTCATCTGATGCTGATTGCCTCATCTATGTTTCCGGATTTGCTATTTCAGTGCTGATTAGGCACCTACCTCTCACCCTATGTGGAAAGGAGGAGGTTGACCAGGACAGGAGTAAAACAATCAAGTCTGAGCTTATCCTTGTTCAAAAGTCTGCTTCCCTTGCCTGAAGATAAACCAAATTCGCCATCACCCAACACCCATCTACTTGTCCATCTGCAGGTGACAATACTTAATACTTTGGAAACCTGGCGCTGCTTAGGGATGCCATCATCAATGTGCGAGAGAAAGGGGTGGACATCTGGCTGGACAGCTCAGACAGCAGTAGACTTTCAACAGGGTATCACACACATACATGATCACTCTCCAAAATAGGTTTTGGGGCGTGAATCAAAACTGGATCCAACTGCTCCACACTGATATCTGTGGTGTAGTCCAAATCAATAGGTAAAAAATGGATAGCTTGCCCGTCAAGTCCGGAGTCAGGCAGGCAAGGTTGCCCACTCACCCTTGTCTTATTTGTGTGCCGGTCAGCTGGACATTGCCTGTGCCACCTGGCCTTTGTGGAAACGTTTTACCAGCCAACACCCTTGACCACAGGTCCACGGGCAGTGGTCAGCACTGAATATCCTGCAGGCACTGCAGGATGAGGACGCGATGGATCCTGAGCAGACTGCCCAGCTTGACTGACAAAATGCCTTATCGCCAGAATTCACCAACAAGCACCAAGACCTCATTTGGCTGTCGGTGAGAGCAGCCCTCCCAGTCAGATCTTTCCTGTACTGTTGGAATCTTACTACCAATTCACAGCGTGCACGGGACGGCTGCGACAGAGGGGAGTCTGTGCCCACTTCACCGAGCATGGATTTGCGAAGAGCGTCTAGAGTATAATGCAAAGGTCCTTGTTGTAGTTCATGCCCAGCAGCTTTGTAACTGAGGACTCTTTGATTTACTGGCTGTCACCTGGGGGACACTCTTGGAGATTGACATCAAGTGCTGCTGGATGATTGTCAACTTGGCGTAAAACACTCTTTGTTCTGCCCGAAACTTGTTAGCCTCCCAGCACAGTGAGCTGTGTGTCACTGTGTGTGCGTGAGATGTGTGGCCCTTCCAGTCTTCAGGGCTACATGGTGAGGGAGGCACTGAAGATTGGTGCAATCTTCAGTGCCTAATGCTCTGTGGGGAAGGTCTGCCGTCTAGGGTCCTTCCACGTCTGAAAATTGAGGGACAGAGTCTGGTGGGGACACCCCTCAAACAAGGGAAGGGAGATCATCCCAGGGGGCCACATGAGTGGCAAAGATGTTTTGTTTAATGATAGGTGCGAACACTATTGAGTATGATACTAATGAATGCATTTTCACTGAGAATGTCTGAACAGTTTTTGCTGTTTTTGTTTTGTGTGTATATATATATATATACATTAAGCTGAGTAAAGTTTATATTTGGAAATTTAAAAAACATATTTTTGGATTGTTGTCCTCTGTGGCTTCACCACTTTGTCTTTGCAGGAAACCACCTTCAAAGTTTTCCAGATTTCTTTGATCCTGAAATCGTGACTCCTTGCGTATCCATGATTTATACTACCGCAGCATTGTCTTATTGTCTTTCAGTTGTTTCAGCCCTAAATCTCTCTTCCCAAATCAGGATAAAATCCATAAAATCTAAACGATTTTGGTCAATTGGTCTAATACTGCCTGATGTGGAGCGATGTTGAGTTTAGTATGATAATGCTCCTGTGAAGTGCCTTGCTGCTGGCGGACCAGTTCAGAGTCTTAGATATGTCTCCAGATGTTAGTGTGAAAGGAGAAAGCAAACGGCAGAAGGGAAATGGGTACAAGATGTGCAAAGGGGAAGCAAGGCTTGGGGCGAGCAAGAAGATCTCCGCATTTGAGGAATCCAGAGAAATGTGGAGAGGAGATGGAAAGCCTCAAAGAATGAGTTGAGAAGGAGCGAATAGAAATACAGAACTCATGTGAAGGGAGGAAAAGAAGAAAAATGCAAGAAGAAATTGGTAAAAGTTAGTGGAAAGCAAGGAAAATTAGATATGTTCTTTGTTGCCAATGCAAAGGAGATGTTTTAGTTATATTAAAAGTGGTTGATAAAACATGGGTTGCAGTCATTAGATTTTTTTCTATTTTATAATTAAACTCTTAGTGAGATTTAATTAACACCATTTTATGTTCATTCACTATTTGCATTTTTTAGCCATTTAAATGTGATTAAGCATAAAATTTTGTTGGTTTTTTTGAATTTAAAAATATAGTCTTAAGCATACAATTAGTGTTGGTGTATGTAATTCTGAACTCCGTTCATGCGCTGCATGTGATCCCCACGTATCGTTTTATGGCCACAAAATTATTCAGTCTATTATTTGCAATATAATCCCTTGATTGTATAGCAGTTGCCATAATGCCATTTGACTTACTTAAAACTAGACTTGAAATCAATTAAAACTGCTTCATAAAACTATGAAAGTCTGTTCTATTCAGTGCAATTTCTTTTCTCCTCTTCCGATGATTAGATTTAATTACATTACCACCACAAGTGGTTAAGATATTTTCTACAGTTAGGTTTCCATCAGTTTAATCGACTTTGCCATATATCATCCAGTTTTATGTTTAACCCTCGTATAAAAGCATACAAATGGATTGCACTTTAGTTGAGCTTAAGATAATAAAAATTCAAATGAAGTTAATATGTTTGTGAAAACTGTAATCTTTATCATCAGCTGCATCTGCGCAACAGCATAAAGTTTTGAATAAAACAATGATTAGTTTGAAGTTGGCACGCCATTAAACTTAAATAAGGCAGGTGGGTGTTAAAGAAAATGTATTGAGTCATTTTTATTTCATTTGTGTTATGAAAGCCTTTCGGGTTTCATAGTAAATGGGGGGAAAAATATCCTCTGAACAAAAGTTGTTCTTTAGTTATTGCTGCAGATTATTTCTCTACATCTGTATATTGTCTGATTATCTGAAAATGTTAACCAGGATGATGTCTTGACATCAACCTTGGCAATTGTCAATTTAAATGATTGTATTATTGATACATTGTATATTTATTTGTTGTGTTATGGCGTTAATGTCCCTGCAATGCTGCAGCCGGTAAGAATCTCATTGTTATGTACCCGTGCATATGGCAATTAAACACTCTTTACTCTTGAAGGTTTCCTTGCCAATTGTTGGAGTCTGCTTCCTCTGGTACCCAAAACCCATTGGTATCTTCTGATTATTCATTTATTTGTGTGCAGGATGTTGTTAATTTTCCTTCAATTAAATTGTTTATTCATAAAATTTTGCACGGATGATACAACAGATATGTATTTCTCCATTCACAATTCAAGCCATATGATTCAGAAGATTTTCATAGCCACAGCAGATCATCAATTTTCCTTTCACGCATTCCATGAATGATATATATGAAGGGTTTTTACACAAGTGCCAGTCCCCCAGCATGAATTAGTGAGAGGATCTTAAACTGTGGCGTTGCATCCTTGCAGCTGCAGCTACAGCAGCCTCAGTGCGTTCCTCAGCATGTAATTGTGGACCTCTCAGTATGCGTCGGCAGCATGTGACTGTGGACAACTCCTAGGTTTGGAAGTCTGGGATCAGATATGGAGGGCCCTTTCCACCAAGTCGTGGTGCTCCTCTGAAAGTTCTGATGATTAAGTATTTTTGCCAGGACCATTCGCCATGATCCGCTATCTCTTGTGGTTCTACAGTGCAGAGGTCACTGCTTGATTGACGTGATTGACGGTGTTTATCTATAGAAACTAAGAAGGCCACTTGTAAAGACATTTTCCAACTGAATGATATATTCTGCAGTAAAATACTCAAGCCCATTCCGAGCCACACCAGAGTCAGACAGATAACGTCAGCATGCAAGAACATTCTGTGTTTGCATGCCCAGGGTCTAACAGCGGGACAGGCAGCATCTCTGGAGAGAAGGAATGGGTGACGTTTCGGGTCGAGACCGGATCGGGTCTGAAGAAGGGTCTTGACCTGAAACATCACCCATTCCTTCTCTTCAGAGATGCTGCCTGTCCCGCAGTGAAGTAGACTGATCATCTGGTAATTTTTTTCTGTACCCTCTCCATAGCCTCCATTCCCGTAACCTAGCAACCAGAACTGGATACAATACTCTTAATATGGCCTATTAAACATTTTGCACATCTGCATGGACTTGCCAGGTTTTATTATTTTATGCACTAACTGGTGAAGAGTGGCATGCTGTATCACTCTATCCATGCGTTACTCTGGAATAATGCTTTCATGAGCTACTTCCTCTCCACCTTAGGTGATTAAAAATTAGATCCCCAATTGGCTTAGTCATAGAGGACAGAGGAAGAGGGTGTTTTCCTACTGGAAGTCCTAAACCAGTGGTGTTCCACAAGGATCAATGCTGGGACCTCTGAAGGAATGGGTGACGTGAAGGGCCTCAACCCGAAATGTTACCAATTCCTTCTCTCCAGAGATGCTGTCTGTCTCACTGAGTTATTCCAGCTTTTTGTGTCTAACCATGGCTTGATGCATCCAAAATCCATAGATTTCAGGGGAAGGGAACATTTTAATGCCTTTTTTTCTGGTTTCTACATTGTATATCTGTGGACGTAATCTATCTTGGACCTCAAGATGAAATGAGAGATGATGAAAAATAGTTTAGGTGACTGCAGTAATGCAGGAGTGGGATATGGACCACTGAACAACTTCTTCAAGAACAGAAAAAAGGAAACTGCTGAAGGAACTCAGTGGGTTAGGCAGCATCTGTTGAGGAAATGGGCGGATGCCATTTTGGGTTGGGACCCTTCTTCAGAGAGATGGAGTAGGAGAAATAACGCTGGGGAAGAGAGGTAGGTGGGGCAAAGTCTGGCAAGTGCTAGCTAGATGAGGCGAGATGAATGTTAAATGGGTGGAGTCGGTGACAAAGGTTCGAGGTGAAAAGGAGACAAAATGATGTTGCGTAAGGAAAGAAGAGCGGGAGTGAAATGTAAAGTTGGAGTGAGGGTGTGAGGTAGGTAGTTGGAAGAGGACAGAAGAAAAGTAATGAGGAGAGGGGGGTTAAAGGGAAATATAGGACTAGAGGATTGGAGATGAGCATATGAAGGAGGGGGAAAGAGTGGGGGGGGGGGAGGATTGCAGAGGAAGAGTAGGGTGGGGGTGAGGTTCTGTTCTCCCAGTATGCCAGTGGCCTCACTCTGGCTATGGAGCAGGCCAAGGACAAGGTAAACGAGCTGACTACACATGATTGAGACAGTTATGAGTGCAGTTGCCGGGATTCTTGAGCAGTCTTTAGTGTTCTTCGAGGAAAAAGCAAAGGCTCAAATTATCTCAAAATTCACCTGCATTTGAAGAAACAGTCACTGGTATTGAAGCCATTGATTAAACATTGGCATTAAACATCTTTTAAAGAGGAAAAGGCAGGATTTTTGCATTTCTTTTAAACACAAGCAACTGTCAAATTTTGGAAGGAAACACAGTTGAGACTTTGGAATATGTACCTTTCAGACTGCTGCTTTATTCAAAGAACTATGGAATTATGGTCAAGCAAATAATGCCAAATTCCTTTACTGTGTTTTCATTTCTCCGTATCTCTTTGTGACTGTCCAAAACCGAACTGACAAAATCCTCTCGTTTGAACATGCAGGCTGTACTTGTTCAGGGCAATAGATTAAAACAAATTCTCATGCAATATTTGATTACCATTAAAGATATAGCAAACTACGAGATGGCTTAAGGGAAAACGAATCAGCTTTTTTATTCTATTGCAAAGGTCATCAAATACCAAATGAAAAATACAATACCTAGGCTATCTGTGGATTATTTACACTTGGAGTGATGCCAGTTCTGGACCCCAAAGCTGTTGAAAAGGTGTAAAGGCTAGTCACCAGGTAGCATCAACGTGTTGGACCAAGCCAAATTGTTGGTCATATTTATATCTAGGAATTTTTAGGTTGCCAGTGTGTGACCTAGAGAATATTTGGGACTTGGCCTAAGTTAGTATGCAGGTAGATCTTTTATGATAAGCTTAATTTACAGAGAGTGGCATAAGCAAAGTGACACATTGGAATATTCTAGAGGTAACCATGATGTGAGTGAGGGTTTGGGAAGCAGATTAGCTGATGTAGGCACGTTCATATATTTTATGTTTGTATTTGCTTTAGTACGAATATCTTCTCAAAGGTTACATAATTCTGAATAAGGTAACCCAGTTATATTCACGGACCTATTTGGGCAAGCAGCATGTTTATTTAAAAAAATTAGCATGTCAAATTCTTATTCTGAGTAGTTATCTGGAATTCAGATCTACGATTATAGAATGTTTTCTTCATATTTGGCATCAGGCACTGTGGGGAACTGATGGTTTCTCTGAAGAAAAATACTGCAGTGAGCAATTATATGCAAAATGACAGGATGAAATGCAATTATTGCAATTGTTCAGAAAGAGCATTTATGAGTTTTTGCAGATAACTGTCATTTCATCTGTTGGTATTTTTCATTTGCATTGTTCGCCTAATGCCTTAAGTGTGATTGGTATGAAATAAGGAAGAACACTGACTTAATTTCTCCTTCAGTTTATTTTACATCCTTTTTATACATTGAGTTTTATTGTTAGTGCAGTTATGGTCATTGATGGGCAAATGGTAACTTCCACCCGAATTGAAAGGCAATCTTAAAATAATAAAAGACAAAGCAGGTCATCCATTGTAACTTTAAAAAATGCAAATATTTGATCTGGAATAAACATTTAGTTTTGTAGAATAATGGAAAGAGAATATTATTAATTTAAAGTTTGCATCATTGTTTGATTGACAATTAGTCACTAGTTTTACTGTGGACAAGCTATGTTTTAAAGTTAATTTAAAATACTGGAATTTCCGAGCTGATTATGAGCAAATGTACGACAGTTCAACTTTTCTGTGCTTGATGGTTGAAAAAAATAGTTTTCAAGGAACACCAGAGTGGTACATTTTTCACTGTGTACCCAGAAATGACAGGATATTTTCTAATAAAAAGAAGAGTGTATGAGAAGAATGACCCTGCAAAGTATCTGTATTGTTTTCATCCCTCAATCGTCTTGCAACTTCCGGCTGCAAAGTTTGAACACTTGCGAGCTGATTTCTCTCAGTTTTTCCGCTGCCTAGCGTCAAGCCAGTTTGCAAGGATTGCCTTTCTGGGAGGAGCACCCAAACATGATTAATAAAACATGAATCTTGGAATGATACTAACCATTGATTTATTTCAATGACCAAGCTCTGATTTCATGCAGGCTGTGTTGTCAGTGCACAAATTATTCTGTAATTATTTGGCCTTCCATTCTATCTGCGCTACCTTTTTGTCGCACTCTGGGCTTATGCAGGACTTGTTTTGAGTGTTCAGAGCGATTTGATGCCAGATGAGAGTTGTGCCGGGCATTGATTAAGCAACTGGCCTTTTAAGATCTATTTGCCATGATTAATTCAAGCTATCGCTGGGTATATTTATTTTGGGTAATATCGTTTAACTGCAAAATAAGTCACTTATTTCTCATAATAATGATTATGCATATTTTTATTGCTTGTCAGGTCCAAACCCCACCTCTCCCAAGAACCATAAAGCAAACAAGAGTCAAGAGTGTTTAATTGTCATATGTACTTGAAACAGAAGAATGAGAATCTTATTGGCAGTAGTTTTACAGACATATTAATGCAACATCACCACAAAAAGTGCAATAATCAATAATATTTAATAATTCATACTTGTGATAATTCAATTATCATAATCAATAATAATAATCAATAATTGAGAGATTTAACAATTATTTACAATTTCACTTATTCATTCCACTATAAAATAATCAAATTAAGTTTGTTAAACAGAAGTGACAAAGTAGCATTATGTCTAACGCAGGCAATCTAACTAACAGCATGTGATTCCACTGAAAACTGTACCAATATTTTAAATGTTTACATTGCACCTGAACAAACATGATCACTTTGTTTCTTTAATTTCATTTTATAGCAGTGGCCAGGTTCAGAATTCAAAATTCTTTTAGAACAAAATTATGTTTATAATTTTAATAATTCTGTAAGTATCCAGTTTTATTCTGCAATGTATTTACCTTTTGTCTCCCATTAATGACTCCACCAGTCTGCGTCCTGTGCAAAATGATAGAATTACTTTAGAAATCAATATTAAAATGCCTGCCTAGCATACCTCTTTCTCTAAAGGACAGATAAGATGACAAATGGTTTACCCCACAAAGTTTGACACTTGCAGTCCGTTTTCAAGAGAGGAACAGTGGTTGATATTGTGTGTGTTCTGTGGTGCACATAGAAAAAGGACCAGCCTTTCACTGCTTGAGATTTTCTCTTAATTCTGCTCTCCTTTTTTTAACACCTCATTTGTGGCCAAGTTAGTTCATACTAACCATTTCACTGTCACTGGCAATGGACCTTTCCCCATGTCTTGTAATACTGTGCCAGCCCAACATTGATTATATGTAATAGAGTATAACCATTATTTTGGTTTTCACGCAGCATTATTCTCAGGTGGCTACTGCCCGCTATAACCTCTGACTTGAGATTATTATTGGGCTGTAAGACCATTATAAATTCATTCACTTTTACTTCCCCCACATACGAAATGTCCTTCAGGAATAGCCAGGAATGATGTATGGTGCCAAGAGTTTTTAACAACAAAGACAGATTTTGTGCACAAGGTTTAATTGAAGGTTGGTAGCCATTAGTCATTAAAGGAGCATGGTAGACAAATACAGTACTTTGAATTTCCCTGGAGATCTAGTGGTGCATGTTGGTTGCAGACCCTTATATCTTTTGCTCTTGCCAAATCTAAGTGTGCACAGCATATGTTAAATCACCACCAGTATAGGGCAGATCAAATAAAAGTCTCTTGCTTACAACCTTGATAGCTGATGATATTAATCTCATCACATTCTGCATTGTCCGTATAGTATTAATTCATTGATAATGATCCTGTTTAAATTGGTTAGAAATGGATTAAATGGTTTTAAAATTTATAATGCTGCTTTTTTGTGTATAACAGATACAAAATGGTTAATCTTTTGTTCACTTCAATTTGGGCATTTGTTTTTAAGCACACCACTATTGCACTGGTGGCACATGACTTGTACTACTGCATCATGTTACAGTGTGGAAAGTAATGTCACAAAGCTTAAAGGATGGTTGATGCATGGATGTCTTCTGTCACAAGTAATCATCCTTTTACATGAGAGCCAGGCCTATCGAAACTGAACTCTGCTGCTTTGCTGCAGGTCACCTTTCATGCACAATTAGTGTTGTAACAGCACTGTGGTCACAAATTGTCGCAAATGTTTATCATAAGAGCATTATTCCCTGGAAGTGGAGCAGTGATTAGTCCAGCTTCTCGTCTCTTCAGCATTTCGACGGGAGCTGCCACTTGGATCCAAGTCAGAAAAACTGTTCCATAAGGCCCCGTCCATTGATTCTCTGTGGTTTAACTGCGATTAGCCTTAGGCTTTTGGAATGTACTGCAAGGAATTCTCCCCCCCCCCCCCCCCCCCCTCACCCCAACTCTTTGCTCAAGTTGCTTCATGTCTTTCCCCTCTCGGTAACTGTCACTGATTCCTGTCACAGCACAGTTTGACAAGAATGAAAAGAGCTATCTTCCTGCTGTTTGGCCTCGTGTCAGTATTGACGAGTTGTACGTTTGACACAGTGTTCGCTGACCCATTCCGTATAATATAGAAAAGCCACAAATAAATCCACCATGCTGTTAAAGTTGCGATTCATTGATCATATAATTTTATGAAGAAGATTTAAAAAATTGATCAGTTTATATGAAAAAAAAGCATCGGTTTCCCTTAGTTTAATTAATGACCCATTAAAATAAAGCAAATGTGATTGCTCTGAATTTAAGTATCATTTTGGAATGCGTTAATGGGATTCTGAGGTGATAAATGGCCATTTAATATTGCTACAACCACTGTTTTTTGAAGTTTTCTTTTATGGAAGTAATTTTTCCGATAAGCTTTCCGTCTTTGGAGGGGAAGAATGAAAATGTTTCAGCCCTACTGCCAGAAAGTAGCAAACAATATTGATTGTGTTATGGCATTGGTCCTATTAGCTTCCCTTATTATTAAAGGTTGCCAGTCATTAATTCTGTGAGTACATAACATTGAGTTTAATCACGGTGCCTACAGTCTGAGAAATGCAATTCCACAGAAAATTGCTGAAAGTTCTTTTTTATATTTGCGTTGGGAATATACAATTATAAAATTGGTAAATTGAAGTACTTTACTAGAATCATACAGTGCAATTGAAGGCTATTTGGTCTGTGATAACTAATCTGACACTTGGAAAGAGTGATTCAACTAGCCCTGTCTGAACATATCCTTCAATTTCTCCATCAAGTGTGTGTCTGATTTTATTGAATTTACTTCCAGGCACTCCGTCACAATATTTGGGCAGCAGGTGGTAGAGCTGCTGTCTTACAGCACCAGATACCGAGATTTGATGGGTGCTGTTTGTGTGCAGTTTGCACGTTCTCCCTTGACTGCATGGGTTTCCTCCGGGTGTTCCAGTTTCCTCCTACAAAAAAGATGTTCAGGTTTGTAGGTTAATTGACGTCTAGATTTCCCCAAGTGTATAATGAGTGGATGATAAAGCGAGTCTAACATAGAACCAGTGTGAATGGGAGTTTAGTTTAGAGATACCACATGATACCTTTTGGCCCACAGAGGCTGCATCGATACCGCATTCATCCATACACCAGTCCTATCCTATACACTAGGGCCAATTTATAGAAGTCAGTTAACTTACAAACCTGCAGGTCTTTGGAATGTGGGAGGAAGCCAGAGCAGCTCAAGAAAACTCACTCAGTCACTGGGAGAAAGTACAAATGCCATACAGGCAGCAACCGAGGTCAGGATCGAACACGGGTCTCTGATGCCGTAAGGCAGCAACTCTATTGCTGTGCCGCTCGCTGGTCGATGGTGAGCATGATCGATGGTCAGCATGGACTCGGTGTGCCAAAGGGCCTGTCTCCATGCAGTATCTCTAAACTAAACAAAAATATAATCCAGATTATAATAAATTGTTACATGTAAAAATAAAATATATCCCTGAATATTTTTCTTCAAATCTTACCATAGGATTTTCTACAAAATTATGTATTATCTGTTTAGCACTGATAGACTCAAGGTGACTAAATAGAACTACACGCAACTCAGAGATGCAAGCCATTTAACACGTACAGGTTAAGAGATTCCCTGGGTCATTAATTGTTTGTGCATAGAACGGCTTGTAACAGCGATGCTGCCACCAGTGGCTTGGTGGTAGAACTCTTGCAGTGATAGGCTTACCAAAGTTTGGCTGACACTTCTTGCACCAACACTGAGATTAGGAAACACCTCATAGAGCAGGCAATGCCTGTCTGTTGAAGGAGAAACAGTTCAAGACCCTTTGTCACAACTGTGATATAAAGAAAATTATTAGATTTTAAAAGCCAAAGTCAAAGAGAGATGAGTAGAACAAAGTGAATATCTATGATAGGGTGAGACCAAATTACTCACTGTGGCATTTAGAAGCATGTTATGCTTCTTGGTCCATGTTATGTATTGCTAATATCAGAACTGTAGTTGCAATTCATTTTTGAGTTTCAGAGTTACAATCTCTTGAATCTTCTGCAGCTTTAAGTCCTCAAATTGAACTGCAACATTTCAGCCTATTTATTTGTGGAACAGGAAGACATTTATTTTAAATATATAAATTACCTCATGATTGTGGTCTTCGTGGGAGTTTATTGTGCACAACTTCAAATGCATTATTGGCTGTAATATTCAAAGACACCCTGAGGTTAACAAGAAGACCTCATGGAAAATAAGGTTTTACTTCATCTCATTGAAATTGAAGACCGTCCCCATTAAATTTAAATATTATAATAATTGACCTCTCAGTGGAACCAAACATGCAAATGGCAGCTGTAACCTTTTAATTGTAGACATAAGTGATGGCAGATGCTGCAATCTAGAGCCAAAACAAACTATTGAAGGAATTTAGCAGGCTTTTGGAAGAGGAAACAGAATCCAGCATCTTTGGAGGGGGAAAAAAATTGTCACCCTTTCAGGTCGTGACCTTGCCCCAGGACAGAAAGTGGAGAGGGAAGACAGCGGGTATAAAGAAGAGAGGGAGAGAGGGGAGACAGGGGTCACTAGGTGATAGGTGGACCAAAGAGGGGTTAGAGAGGATGGGCAGAAATAGCCATATCAGGAGGGGGGGGGGGGGGGAGTGGAGTTGGGAGACAGAGGCAAGTGGGTCACAGGTGCAAACAGACTATGTAAAAAATAAGAAAGGTGGGATGGGTGGGTGAAGGTGGAGACTGAAGCTGGTGGGTGATAAGTGGGGACACAAAGGCTATGTGATGGAATCTAGTAAATAAGCAAGATGACACTGGGAACAATTAAGGGAGAGAGGAAAGACAGAAGGAACCAGTTAAGGGAAGGGAAAGTGTGGTTAAAGTGTGGGTAGGAGGAGGTTGGAACCAGGTGGGGGGTGGGGGGTGGGGGGGGGGGGGTGTGAATCTCAGTGATGGGGTCTGGAGGACATATGGAAATGGGAGAACCATTGGTGGATTGGAAGGAGAGAGAGCAATACAGGAGGAAAGGGTTACTTTTAATTGGAACATTCACTGTTCAAAGTTCCCTTTCCAAGCATGTTTAGTATAAATGACTACAGGTGAACTTTCAAGCTTGGGATACTCCAGCTTTTTGTGTCTAACTCAGCAGGGCAGGCAGCATCCCTGGAGAGAGGGAATGGGTGACGTTTTGGGTTGAGTCCCTTCTTCAGACTTGGGTACTGAATAATATGGGCAACTATGTGCAATAACTCTTTAGGAACATACTGTGACCTGAGGATGTTGTTAATGTATTAAAAAAGGCTATGCGTTCCATTTTCTCATGCAGTTAACAAAAGAATTCAAGAAAAGTCAAAGGTAGAAAAAGAAAATTAAACTCTTTGAAGTTCATCGTTCTAAGACATTAACTCTTTCATCCTACCACCTAATTGTATTTTGATCAATCCCAAAGATTTTATTTTGCCCCTTATACATTTAGGAATGATAAATCTCTAGAATAAATACGTTTTCCTTGATACCTGCCCTTTATTTTCCTTCTATTAATCTCCATGCATATCCCATGGGGTGATTGAAATAACAATTATAATCTCTGATTGTGCACAAAACTTACTCACAAATGTTACCCCATTAAGATGAGCAAACGGTGTGAGACCTGACAAGATCTCCCTTTCAAATGGTCTCTAGATTTGCAAAACTTGTGATAGACAAAGCTATTATGTTGCAAACAGAAAGGTGAATTTACTAACTCTGGAGCAATTTGTAGCATGTTTTCTGAAATGTGTAGGCTTTTATTAATAAATAGAATTATCATAATGGAGAAATTGAGTATTTCTTTAACATAGCATTGATTCTTTTTCTGGCCATCTGTAACATTATGTAGGATTCTTTGTGTACAGAACTTGGCTACAAGCTTTCAAAAGCTGGGAGTTTGTTGGCAGGAGCTCAGAGCTGTGTCTGCTGTAATTTATTGCAGAGCAATTCTGCATTTTAAGGTTTGATATGAGTGAGAGTCTAATGTACGCAAATAAAGGACATGAGAATTTGTGCTGCTGAATTGAGAACAATTAGCTCTCTGCATTGCTCCGAATCTTTAGCCTAGCTTGCACAGCAGGGGATTTGAGAATTGTACATTAATTCTGTTAAATTATTAAATAGATGCTTTAAGTACGCCAATCCAGTCCATTTTTTATAACTGATTATTAGTGTTTATTGCTCTGGAATTACCATTTACACTAGTACAAATTGATCTGAGCAAGCTCAACTTTTGATTTTTGTAATTTTCCAGGTTTTGTTTTGGAAAACTATACAAATCAATAATAACAAACTTTTCCCCCCACTTTTAAAATTATGTGGGGGATACAGACAAACACTTGAAGTTGTTTCTACTGTTTATAATCTGGATGGAATTGGAAAGAAAATTAATGAAACCAAAATGAGAGGGGGAAAAAAGATGAATTTCTGTTCCACCGGGTACCAAGCAAACGAAGCAAAGGTTTGCACTAAGTGTATAATTCATTCCAGGTTTGGAGTGAAGACTCTGCGTTAGTGATAAATGGTTTCTCCCTACCAAAAATCCCCATCCAAGAGACAGTATTAGTTTTACTTTAATTACCAGCAGAAGTAATGTTTCCTATCCATTACTGTCTGCAAAATAGACTGTTAACAAGCAGAGGGTATGCCCTGTTTACTCATCCGTTGTAAAGTGCACCTAAGTTTTGCCTCATCTTGCTGATATTCGCAGGTTCTCATGGGAGAAATTCATGCGTTTGAATACTTAAATATTAATGTTTCATTTCACAGTTAAGGCAGTTGTAAGTCTTGGCCAGGAAAGGTGCTATCTTCTTTGAATCTTGATAAATACAAGCTAATCTCATCAATTGGATGGCCATTTTGAATGAATTGACAGATGTTAAGCCCTGTTCTTCCTTTGTAGCATGATGAAAGATAAGCTGTCTGGACGGGCTCTCTTCAAAATGGCTTGCTTGACATTAGCTGAAAATGAGCAGAGAGACACTAACTACTAATTGATTACTGTAATTACGCAGTCTTTGGCTAGTTTGTATTGCCAAACTATATATATTCCTTGCATAAATTTGAACTTGCGGAATGCAAAGAAAAGGTCAGTCTAATTTGCATGATAGGCTTCATTAGAATATGCTAAGGACAGGACCTAGTGGGTTATGACTCCAGGTGATGAATAGCTACTATATTACAGCAATAGCTGAAAGCATGCTTCAGCCTCCTTAATTTGCATGCTTTTTTTAAATACTAAAGGAAATTTGTTGGCTGTTAGCAGATCGGCAGACTTTACTGCAGGGCAATTTTAGCCTGTTTTGATTTTGTGAAGGAAATCGGTAGAATTTGCTAAAAAAAATCTAAGTAGTTGTCCCTAGATATCACCTTCCAAAGACAAAGTCGAGGTAGTTCAACCACCGTAACATGAAAAAGATAGCAGTTCAGTTGATTGGTGTCTCAATTTAGCATTTGACGATATTTAACTGAAAGATATGTGTCTTACTATAGCTAATTGCCAACTATTGTGATGAACTGTTGGTTTGTACGCAAGATTTTTGTGAGCTTACAGTGGCACAGAAGCATGTAGTGTGAGCACCTCATTAAATGGAAGGCAATACATGATTTCTGCCTGTGGCTTAGTGTTGCAGGCAGTCAATAATTTTTGAACATCATTCATGGTTTAGCTCACCAGACATTTCTATCTGATTAAAGATAGACACAAAATGCTGGAGTAACTCAGTGGGTCAAGCAGCATCTCTGGAGAAAAGGGATGGGTGACATTTCAGATTGGGACCCTTCTTCAGACTTCTATGTGATTATTAGCCAATGGTGATTTATGGAGCTGCCATACATTTATGGAGCTGCCATTGCCATTGGTTATCAAACATGTTGGGCAAGTATCAGAATTTATTTCAAAAGCATAGGTTTTTGCATATCTCTTTGCAAAGGGTCACTTATAACAGAACCATTTTACTAAACGATGGTTTTAATTTACCAGAGTTTACAACTAAAATAGGTTTGAAAGTGGAGTGATTAAAATAAGACATGACAAATATTAAAGAGTCAAGAGCTAAGTGGCTTATGTCATATGTACTGAAATGAAATAGTCAAATTCTTACTTGCAGCACTTATCTGCAGCAGGGCAACAGGTTTATAAACACAGTATTCAATAGATAACATAATAAACAACCAAATAAAAAATCAACTTGGTGTTTGTGATGTTCAGTGGCTGTTGGGAAGAAGCTGTTCCTGAGCCTGGAGGTCAAGATTTTCAGACTCCAATATTTTCTTCCCAATAGTTGGTGTAAAATGAGACTGTGGCCAGGGTAGTGTGGGTCCTTCATGATGCTGGCAGCCTTTTTAAGGCAGCATCTCCTATTAGTCCCTTCGATGGTGGGGAGGTCAGTACCCATGATGGACCAGGCAGTATCCACCACATTTTGTAATCTCCTTTTTTCCCGGGCATTCAATTGGTGAACCAGGCAGTGATGCAACCAGTCAATATGCTCTCTACCATACACCTGCAAGTTCAAGAGAATATTCATTGGTATACTGAACTTCCTTAATCTGCTAAGGAATTAGAGGTGTTGATAGGCTTTCTTTATGATTGCATCAATGTGCTGGGTCCAGGAAAGATCTTCAGAGATATACACACATTCAGGTATGACGTTATTGACTCTCTCCACCACTGACCCATTAATGCAGACAGGTTTATCCATCCTTGGTTGTCGATCCTTAAGTCAAGTTGAGCTTACTATCATATTCACAAGTACTAGGTGTATAGAGTTTTTTTATAAATCACCAATTCATGGTGAGATCAGGATGCTGATTTATAATGCCTATTCTATTTTGTGGAAGAATAGTGTTGGGCTGGACTCTCAATCTCTAAGTTGGTTGTTACTTGAATAAACCATAGCAGCTTGAGGAAATGGCAAGGAAACACAAGACTGGATGAGAGCAGACACCACATTTTGATCCAATTATAATCAATGTTCTCAAACTGCTGAATTCGCAGGGGTTTTGTTCTGCTGGAACTGTTTTGTTTTTAATCAAAGTTACAGGCTTAAAAACACTGGCCGTTGTTTGAGATTATGAATGGAATTGGCAACTCTTGACTTTCCGTCAATATTACATATCCATAGAAATGTACTTAAAACTTCTTAAAGTAACAGAACCTGCTTCAGGGTCAAAGATGTTCTCCCGAATATCGATTTGGCACATGATTCTTCATCATCCTAACACTAATGGAAAATTTCAAAATGAAATGACTTAACTATAATGAAAGTCTTGTATCTGATACATTCTTAAGCTTAGTCTATGTAAAATAACAGAGATCTAGTAGTCAATTGAGTGACAGCAATCCAACTTGTTCTGATAACTGTTCATTACTATCTTACTGTTGTCCTGACACATCCCTTCATCTAAATGCTTTGATTGAATGATTAGCTTGGAACTCTAACCCACAGGTAAATTATATATAATAGCAAACATTTAACCTGTTGAATCTTGCAGTGTTTTTTTTCATGAGCGCGTTACACAATTGTAGAAAGTGATATATGATGAGGAATACACTTCTCAAAATAACATATCTGACAGCTGACAGTTCTTGAATATGGGGCAAAATAACCTCAGAATGCCATTTAAAATGAAGTGAGGAATTATTTCCAGAGATAAGCCAGTGGAATAATACATGAAAAACTGATGATTGTGTTTTTTTTTCTTTTTTTCAAATTTCATTGCTCTCCACCTCTCCATGATTGGTAGATGTGCCTTCAATTGCCTAGGCCTTATACTCTGAAATGTGCTTTTTAATCCTCTCCTTCCTCTATGTTGCTCATCATAACCCACTATTATGATCTAGCATCTGTTTACATGTCTTAATACATTATGTGACTTGTTGTGAAATTTTCTTCTGACACTCTTGTGAAGTACTTTCAGAGAATTCCCAAGAATATTTAAATGATCGCAGTGCGGTTGTTGTTGAATGCTGTTCAACATGACGAATGTTTCATCTTGCTGAAGATAACACTAAAATCATTCTTTGTGTATGACTAGTTGCTTTATTTGATGTTACTATTTGTAAATAATATCATCTGTAATGTGATGCGAGATTCAACTAGTTTCTTAGCCTGTTAGCATAAAATGGTTAAAATTGTGTGCAGAAACAAGGAACTGCAGATGCTAGTTTACAAAACAAGACAAAGTGTTGGAACAGCTGAGTGGGTCAGGCAGCGCCTCTGGAGAACATGGATGTGATGTTTTGCATCGGGTCCTTTCTTCAGACTGACTATAGGGCGGGGGAAGTGAGGAGTGGCAGAACAAAGCATGACAGGTACAAGGTAGAAGAAGATTTTTTGATAGGCAGATGGTTGGACAAAGCCCAGAGAAGAAAAGACAAGTTGTGAGACAAAAGGATTGAAGAGTTGCAAATAGTGAAGCTCGAGGAAGGAGTGTTTGGTGGAAGGGGAAGGGGAGGAGAGGGTGGGGTGTGTGTGGCAATCATGCAAAAATTATGTGCTTTGATATATTGACAATTTAAGATATTTTGTTATAAACCCAGCTTCAGTAAATAGATATAAAAGGCTTGCATTTATATAGCCAATGGGTGTTGTCACGATCAGTTGGGCCATTTTTCATTATTGAATAACTTGCCTGTGCTCACATGGAAAATCAGATAGTTTGGTGAGGTAGCGACACAAGAGAAGTTCAGATGCTGTACTCTTGAGTAAAAGAACAAAATGCTGGAGAAAGATGCTACCTGGCCTGTGATTTGGCAATGTACTTGAGGGGTGTGCTGATAGAATGATTCCCAGGTAAGCTTCAGTGTTTTCGGATGATCGTTAATTTGGGGATCAGAGTATTTGGTGGAACTGCAGTGAGATGATGAACTGGGTGTGGTAAAGGGTAGGAAACCGAAAAAGATTTGCAAAGAATTACGTAAGATATAGAACACACAACAGGTTCCTTCTCCATACATGCACACACCTTCTTACAGCCCTATTCCCTTCAGTTTATTTTCTGATTTGCTTCACATTTATGATTTATCCAACTTGTTTGTAAATGTCTCTCTACTATACACCCCAACCATTCCTCGTGATAGCGATTAACTCAAAATAATTTGTGCCACTGCTGTCTATTCCCATCTTTGTAACATAACTTGTCGTTGTCCCAGGTACAATACACCTGCTGCAAAAATCCACATTCATGCCTTTACTACTTTTTTTTCATTACTCGACTTTTGGCAGACCTGCTTTCTTCTGCCTGGGCTTTATGCTGTGAAATTACCTCTGCAAACTTCTGCATCTTTATTTTTTTGTCTTTTAAGATGATCTTTAAAATCTGAGTAAGTTTTGGATTATATTCCTTCTTGCAGGCACTTTTGTTGTGATTGGGCAGCACTTTGAAATGAGCTTTTTTCTGAACATCCCAAAAGATCTATTAATAGCTTATTAGTGATTCAGCCCCAAACATGGACTCCCACAAAATGGAAGCATCTTCTCTGTATTTATCTTAATGTTAAACTCTTATCAGATCACATGTATGTAGTTTATTTTAAACAGAGAGAATATACATCTTGATCAATCTTTCTTGATGAGTATAATCTCTCATTTGATTATAAGATTCAACAAGTTACTTTCACAAAGATTGTTGTGGATTGAAATTAAAAGTGACATGCCAGAAGCATAGGATTGCAATGGAAGAAACAAAAAATCTCCAGTAAGGGAACACTGGTCCACCAAGACAGCAAACTCTTTCAACTTATTGAGGAGCAAGCTAATGTTAGATACCGACAATGATGTGGTCTTGATCCCACCATGAACAATGCCGATAGTGGTACAGTGTATAAAATTCAGTAAAAACAGCTCTTACAAAAGAAGTAGAGTATTTACAGCACCATTCAGAATCCCTGAACACTTTGACACCTCAATGGCTCCAATCATAACGTTTGGAGCTGAGAACAAAAATATCCATGGTATGTTGAGATCCATGGGAAATTATTATAGAATAAATATTTGAGCCATTTTTGTGAGGGTCAGCAGTTCTGAGGATAAATTATTACATCAAAATGCATCAATTGAATGTTTTATGCAAGAGATGATGAGTTGCTTTAATTTTACAGAATATTGTGCTACCTAGCTAAATGAATGTGGACTTAGGAAGCATCCAACAAAAAGAAATAGGCCAAATTGCAATATAAACACAGATGATTATGAAAAGGAACCAAAAGCTGAGGGGAGTAAAATGGACTGAGCACGCTTTGTATTAAAATATTTGAAAGCACCCTTAGCAGGAGAGTGGTACAGAACTTAAGAAGGCTTTTTCTGTTTCCTAACTTGTTGTCTTGTTAACTCTAGTGATTCAGCGTGAAGCTAGCCTCAGAAAAAGAGCATTGTAACCATCGCTGTTGCAGTTCATAAAAACAAAAGCTAAATGCCTGCAAGAAAATAGTGTCAAGATACTACTCGAGAAATGAAAGCATTTTGGCAGTGCTGCCTTTTTAACGTGAATGTGTTATTTTACCAAATACTATGTTGGAGATTGGGCATTAGATTTCTTCATCTTGAATGGTAGTGTGGCTGAATGTGCTGCATTAATTCGGATTGAGAAAAATCATTTTGTGTTTTCAGTAACATTTACAAGTCTCTGTTTTGCTCTCTTCATGTCAGGGAAGTCAAGGCTTTTCATTGACTTTCAAAATCTTCTCGATCAAGCATTGCTCATATTTCAGATTTAACATTTACGGGGTTTTGTTTTTGTTGTAAAGGGCAGTGATGTCCAGCTGACATGATCTGTTTTAACAGCATGATGCTTTCAGGTTTATATTTCTGGACTTGCAAGTTCCAGTCAGCCTTGGAGGCTGCAAAACAATTCACACAACATTTGGTTCTTTGATCTGTCTCTTTATTTTTTACTTGGATGTGTGGCTTAAGGTGGCTTTCACACATGTGCATCTTATGCCTTTTTAGTGTATGCAAGCCATTAAAAGGAGTTCTGAAAACATTCTCAGCCAAGATTTTTGGAATTCTGTTAAAATCAAATCTAGTTTTGAACTAAATGATATGACACTCATTAAGTTTGAAGCAATTTTTGTTAATTAGCTTCTATACACCTATTTCCTGTGCAACAAAGGAACCTACTCAAAATGTGTATCACTATTTATTAAATTACTTATGCATTGCTAATTATCCAAGCTCTAAATAAATTGATGAAATTCTTCAGATGAATTATTTCTTTCTTATTGCATGTGGAATATCTCTATCATTCTAGCAATTAAATAGTCCTGAAGAATGCATCTTTATTGCTTTCTGGATTTGAATTTAACAAATTCTATGCAGTTTGTCAAAGTTTGTAACCTACTTATTTTTGGTGGATTATTTATAATATACAGCCTCAGAGTTGTGTTAATCAATCATGCAGTGGGTTTCATGGTTACATATTTTAGTTTTGCACATTACATTGTTGTAGAATTTAGTTAATATAAATTTGTTACTGTTTTAAAATTAATGAATCACACATCATTTAATTCAAAACTGTCTGGATTTGATTTTGATTAAATTATTTTCTGTCTTTCATGCGACAATGGAACTGACTTAAATGCGCATCTATGTAAATCCTCGTGTGACCTCAAGACAGAATTCTGAGGCTGTACATTATGTTAGAAACGTAAATCCCTCATTTCATTTCAAACAAATTATAAAACCAGCTTTCCAAGTATCTTTTTACAAAGCAATGTATTTGGATGGCATCATTCATGTGCACCATTTATACATATTCTGCAAAGATACATCATTTAAAATATTTCAATGGAAACTTAAAATAAATCAGATTATTTTATATCCCTTTCAGGATTTATATAAAAGTATGTATGTTCACGATCATAGGTACCCCCAATTCATACACTGATATTTGAGTTGAATGCCAATATGTTACTGGAGTAACTTTAAAAAGGGATTTTAATCAAATTTTAGTATAAATCTTGACAATTTATTCTATTATTTCTGTTCTGTTTTTATTTCTGCCCATCATTTTTATAAGAAGAATAGTTTTTATATTTAATCAGTGAACAGTAAATTACTAGGAGGGATTATAGCAAGTCAAACATGTACACAACTGGTGTCAACTGATGCTAATGCAGTTCGCTTGCATTGTCAGAATCAACAAATCTTTAAAGCTCATACTTCAGAGAACAACATTGTAACAAAAAAATCAAATTAATCATTGGATCCTGCGAAACATTAAACATGAAACATGGTGATGCACTGAGGCAATGAAAGATTTGTGTTTATGTAGTGCCATTCACAACCTCAAGATGTCACAGTGTTTTACATTTGTTATTACTCATATAATGTAGGAAACGCAGTTGCCAATTGGCATGCAGCAAGATCCCAGAAGCGGAACTGTGATAATAACTGGATTATCTGTTTGAGTAATACTGATTGAGGAGTTAATATTGGTTAGGGCATGGGGAGAGTTGCTCTACTTTTCAGGATAGCAACATGAGATCTCTTGCAGGTATTCCTTGATTTACTGAAGAGCTGCATTTCTGGAAAATTTCATGCAAGATTTCAGAAAGCAAAGTATGGTGAAATATAGACTGGGTATTTTGAAGACAGAAACAAAAAGCTGGAGTAATTCAGCAGGCCAGGCAGCATCCCTAGAGTAAAGAAGTAGGTTACATTTCGGGTTGAGATCCTTCTTCAGACTTCTTCTTTGACATTGCCATGGGTGGAGAATGGCATGTTATTCACTGTAGTGAAAAGCAGATTTGTAAATTGAGAACATTACTTCAACTTGTAATTGGCATAATAGCAGAAATTCATATATGGTTCATTTATAAATCGAAGAACGCATGAATATTCAGAGCTCTAAGAACAGTTTACTATCCTTTCTAAAGGATGCCACCTCTAGCAATGACCAGTCCCTTGGTATTGCCCTTGAATTAGCATTAGTTGACATCAGTTGTGTATATGTTAGATTTGGAATAATCCCTGGATACTGACCCATCATCTACAGTGCCCACCATAATGTTTGGGACAAAGACCCATCGTTTATTTATTTAAAAAGGAACTGCAGCTGCTGGAAAAATCTGCAGTAGACAAAAATGGTGGAGAAACTTAGCGGGAGGGGCAGCAATTATAGTTCGAAGGAATAGGAGACGTTTCTGGTCGAGACTCTTCTTCAGACTGCAGAAGGGTCTCAACCCGAAACGTCACCTATTTCTTCGCTCCATAGATGCTGCCTCTCCCGCTGAGTTTCTCCAGCATTTTTGTCCACCATCATTTATTTATTTTCCTCTGTACTCCACAATTTGAGATTTGTAATAAAAAAAAAAATCACATGTGCTTAAAGTGCACATTGTCAGATTTTAATAAAGGCCATTTTTATACATTTTGGTTTCACCACGTAGAAATTACAGCAGTATTTATACATAGTCCCCCCATTTCAGGGCATCATAATGTTTGGGACACAGCAATGTGATGTAAATGAAAGTAGTCATGGTTAGTATTTTGTTGTATATCCTTTGCATGCAATGACTGCTTGAAGTCTGCGAATCATGGACATCACCAGTTGCTGGGTGTCTTCTCTGGTGGTGCTCTGCCGGGCATGTGTTGCAGCCATTTTTAGCTTATGCTTGTTTTGGCGGCTAGTCCCCTTCAGTTTTCTCTTTAGCATATAAAAGGCATGCTCAATTGGGTTCAGATCGGTTGATTGACTTGGCCACTCAAGAATCAAACATTTTTTAGCTTTGAGAAACTCCTTTGTTGCATCAGCAGTATGTTTGGGATCATTGTCTTGATGTAGAATGAACCACTGGCCAATGAGTTTTGAGGCATTTGTTTGAACTTAAGCAGATAGAATATGCCTATACACTTCAGAATTAATTATGCTACTACCATGAGCAGTTGTATCATCAATGAAGATAAGTGAGCCAGTATCTTCAACGACCATACATGCCTATTCCATAACACCCCCACCACTGTGTTTCACAGATGAGGTGGTATGCTTTGGATTTTCGGCACTTCCTTCTCTCTTCCATACTTTGCTCTTGCCATCACTCTGATATAAGTTAATCTTCGTCTCATCCGTCCACAACACCTTCTTCCAGCACTGTGGTTGTTCTTTTCAATACTTCTTGGTAAACTGTAACCTGGCCATCCTATTTTTGCAGCTGACCAATGGTTTGCATCTTGCAGTGTAGCCTCTGTATGTCTGTTAATGAAGTCTTCCGTGAACAGTGGTCATTGACAAATCCACACCTGAAGAGTGTTTCTGATCTGTCAGACAGGTGATTGGGGATTTTTCTTTATTATAGAGAGAATTCTTCTGTCATCAGCTGTGGAGATCTTCCTTGACCTGCCAGTCCCTTTGCACTAAGTAAGCTCATCAGTGCTCTCATTCTTCTTAATGATGTTCCAAACAGTTGATTTTGGTAAGACTAAGGTTTGGGTAATGTCTCCAACAGTTTTATTGAATGAACGAACAAATTAATTAATTAATTGATTCATTGACCAACTTTGGTCCTTCTTCTTCTTCCGTGTGGCGTGCACAGCCTAAAGTTGTAGGACAACTTGTTCTATTTGATCTTCTGTTTGTGCACGTCGAGTTGATTGCATTAGTCGAAACAGGGTGGACCACGTGAAGGTTGCAATCTTCCACCCGACTTTGGTCCTCATGTTGATAAACAGCTATAAAAGTTTCCAATGGGATGGAAAGACTGGAGGAAAGACTAGGGGCTGAAATCTCTCTTATACCTGCATGAAGGTGGCAATTAAACATACCTGAGCAATTACAAACACTTGTGATGCCATGTGTCCCTAACATTATGGTGCCCTGAAATGGGGGGACTATGTATAAACACAGCTGTAATTTCTACATGATGAAACCAAAATGTATAAACATAGCCTTTAATAAACTCTGACAATGTGCACTTTAACCACACGTGATTTTTTTTCTGTTACCAATCTCAAATTGTAGAGTACAGAGGCAAATAAATAAATGATGGATCTGTGTCCCAAACATTATGGAGGGCACTGTACATTTTCAAACTCAGGTTTTGGAATGGAACTTGAATCACATCTGACACAGGTTTAATAATGTGCAGCTTGTATCATTCACCTATATCCTATCCTGAATTGCCCTTGAACTGAGAAACCTCCTAGGACATTTCAGAATCAGTCCTACTCTTGGGTCAGGAGTCACAAATAGACAAGGTAAGAATTATAGAATTCCTTGTGTAAATGTTAGTAAATCAAATGGAGTTGTGTAGTTATTTCTATTCATTACACTTTTTATTTTGTAAATTCTAGGTTATTAATTGAACTTCCACAGTTGCTATGGTGAGAATTGAACTTTGGATTTTTTTCTGTCTGGGCGTCTGAGTTGCTGATCCAGTTTAACTGCTGCACCGTACCCCAGGCAGAACTGCAGTGGGCTTTGCTGACTCTGCTTGTAGTGCCTTAGCCTTAGAATTAGTTCCTCCCACACTGTTGAGTGCATTGGGGAGCAAGCTTTCGTCATTCTGTTTGGTTATGTGCAACGTCTTCCATCCTCGATAGACTTGCGTCCTGGGCTTCCAAATCCTTCTGGAATGATCGCCTCCATGTGAGTTTTGGTTGGCTTCTTTTCCTTCTTCCGCCAGGTTGCCATGTCATTGCTATCTTAGGTGCTCGTTCTGGTGACATTCTGAGTACGTGTCCAGTAAATTTCATCCTGTGTACCTCTATGTCTTGGCTGAAAGGCGTTGTTGCAGTTTCCCGGTAGATCTCCTCGTTTGTGATGTGGTCTCTGCAACTAGTCTTCAGGATCTTCCTCGAGCAGCGTTGTTGGAATGCATCCAAATTATTTTTCAACTTCGCATTGATTTTCCATGTCTCACTGGCATAGAGGGCTGTCGGGAGGACTACGGACTGGAAGAGCTTGACTTTTAGCATCTTGGATATCCCGCCACTAGACCATATTGGCTGCATTCGTCTGAAGACTGATGGAACTTTACCAATTCGGGAGTTGATGTTGACCTCTACATCTCCATCTACTATGAACAGTTGTAGTGCCAGAGAGCAAAACAAAATCTGGATTTAGCAAGTGCACTTTGAAGGGTAGAAGAAATATCAATGGCTGTGCACTTTTGTGGTTCTGAATGCAATTTAATTTAGCAAATTTTCTATGCTGCATGTGTAATGTAGTGGATGTAGTGTACCTGGACTTTCAGAAAGCATTTGATAAGATCCCACATAGGAGATTATTGGGCAAAATTAGGGCACATGGTATTGGGGGTAGAGTGCTGACATGGGTAGAGAAGTGGTTGGCAGACAGGAAACAAAGAGTAGGGATTAGCGGGTCCCTTTCAGAATGGCAGGCAGTGACTAGTGGGGTACTGCAAGGCTCGGTGCTGGGACCGCAGCTATTTACAATATACATCAGTGATTTGGATGAAGCGATTCAAAGTAACATTAGCAAATTTGCAGATGACACAAAGCTGGGTGGCAGTGTGAACTGCGAGGAGGATGCTATGAGAATGCAGGGTGACCTGGACAGGTTGGGGGAGTGGGCAGATGCACGGCAGGAAGTTTAATGCAGATAAATGTGAGGTTATCCACTTTGGTAGCAAAAACAGGAAGGCAGATTACTATCTGAGGAGGGATACAGGGACTTGACCAGTGCCTTCAGTGCCTGGAGTAAAGAGAACTGTCTCATCCTGAATATAACCAAGACTAAAGAGATGGTGGTTAACTTTAGCAGGTCCAAGCTTCCTCTTCAGCCGGTCAACGCTGCAGGGGCTGACATCGAGGTGGTGCAGACATATAAATACCTTGGAGTGCACCTTGATATCAAACTGGACTGGTCTGTCAACTCTGACACCCTCTACAAAAAAGGCCAGAGCAGACTCTTTTTCCTCAGAAGGCTCAAATCCTTCAATGTGCTTAATGACATGCTGTACATGTTTTACTATTCTGTGGTTACAAGTGTCATTTTTTACGCTGTTGTCTGTTGAGGCAACAGCATCAGTGCTAAAAACAACAAGAAGCTGGACAAACTGGTAAAACGGGCTAGCTCAGTGCTAGAGGGGAGAGTGGACTCTAGGATGGATGTGTTTGAGAGGTGTATGAAGCGCAAGGTGCAGGTCATCCTGGAAAACCCTGGGCATCCCCTCCATGAAATTCTGGAGGGTCAAAAGAGCACTCGGAACAACAACCAGCTCCTCTCCCTGCGCTGTAGAACAGAGCGGTTCAGGAGATCCTTCACCCCTGCACGGACCGCGAGGCTGCAGGGGATGCGTTTTTGCATTTTTTAATTGTTAATTATTGGTCTTTTTAAGTATTTATTGCTCTCAGGTAGTGTCCACATTGTATTTTATGTATTTTCTGTCTGCTTTCGTTTTGAATGTGTGGGTTTGTTGGTTGGGGGCTTCTGGACATCTGAATTTCCCTGAGGGGATCAATAAAGTATCTATTATTATTATTATTATTATTATTATTATTATTATTAAATGGCGACAAGTTGGGAAAAGGGGAAGTACAACGGGATCTGGGGGTCCTTGTACATCAGTCTATGAAAGTAAACATGCAGGTACAGCAGGCAGTGAAGAAAGCGAATGGCATGTTGGCCTTTATAACAAGAGGAATCGAATATAGGAGCAAAGAGGTCCTTCTGCAGTTGTACAGAACCCTAGTGAGACCACACCTGGAGTAGTGTGTGCAGTTTAGGTCTCCAAATTTGAGGAAGGACATTCTTGCTATTCGGGGAGTGCAGTGTATGTTCACAAGGTTAATCCCCGGGATGGCTGGACTGCCATATGTTAAAAGAATGGTGATTTGGCTTGTATACACTGGAATTTAGACGGATGAGAGGGGATCTTATTGAAACATATGATCACAGTGAATGGCAGTGCTGGCTCGAATGCTGCGGGAATGGAGCAGCTGGGCTTGTACACGCTGGAGTTTAGAAGGATGAGAGGGAATCTCATTGAAACATATAAGATTGTTAAGGGCTTGGACACACTAGGGGCAGAAAGCATGTTCCCGATGTTGGGGGAGTACAGAACCAGGGGCCACAGTTTGAGAATAAGGAGTAGGCCATTTAGAACGGAGACGAGGAAACACGTTTGTGGTGAGTCTGTGGAATTCTCTGCCTCAGAGGGCGGTGGAGGCAGGTTCTCTGGATGCTTTCAAAAGAGAGCTAGTTAGGGCTCTTAAAGATAGCGGAGTCAGGGGATAAGGGGAGAAGGCAGGAATGGGGTACTGATTGGGGATGATCAGCCATGATCACATTGAATGGCGGTGCTGGCTCGAAGGGCAGTGCTGGCTCGAAGGGCCAAATAGCCTACTCCTGCACGTATTGTCTATTATCTATAATACTGTTTTTGTTAGATTGGGGAGTAATGTGGCAGAGATGGACTGAAAGCAGCTATTTTAAGATGTTAGAGTAGAGGGGAGGCATGGGAGGAAGGAGATGTAATGGATTCAGCAAAAGCATGTTCCCACAAACAAGGGCTGCAGGACATCGAAGTCCGGAAGCCCTTGGAAGATGTGCATGGAGAGTAAAGCCCCTGTCCCACTTAGGAGACCTAAACAGCAACCTCTGGTGACCTTGCCCGCCACCAAAAAAAAAATCAAGGTCGAGGTGACCTGCAACCTCCTACCACCTCCCATGCATATGTTGAAAACCTTCCTCGACTATGAAGAAAACTGGCTTTGACGATACCTGTGACTAAAAAATGATCGATTTTTAAAACGGCAACCTATTTTTAGTCTAGGCCAGTTTTAATCATGATGAAAAAATAGCAGCAACCTGGATGAAGCCTCGACCACGCGGACCATTAGGGAGAGTGACCAAAACCTCCGGTGAGCTCATGGAAACTTTGGGTGGTGGGCAAGGTCATCAGAGGTTGCTGCTTAGGTCTCCTATGTAATAAACAATAGACAGAAATAAACAAACATTGCAAAAGGTCAGAATAATATAGGAAGCGTAGAGTCCTATATTCTACGTGAAATTAAAAAAAAAAAAAAAAATTAAAAGGAGCCATGAAAAGATATTGACATGTAAAATCAGAAGAAATATATTTGCCAAATAAAGAACAAGTCGATAACCAAGGAAAGGAAAGGGTCAAAGGAAGTAAGGAAGGGATTCATTGGAAATGGGAGGATACTGAAAGGTTTGGAGGGACCAAGAAATACATATCCACGTCCTTAAATGTTGCAGGCCATGTCAATAAGGCACTTAAACAGGCCTACAGGATACTTCCCCTTGTAAAGGCACAGAACATAAGAGCAGAGATTATGATAGCCGGATTACATACGCATTACTGAAACCACAGTTTGGGTGCTATGTGGAGTTTTTGGCCACCACATTATAAGATATATAATTGAACTTGAGAGGCTGTGATGGAGATGCTTGAGGATGTTGCTATGACTGGCTGATTGCTGTCAAGAGGCAAGAAGAGATAACCAGGAATTGTTTTCTTTAAAACAGAGGAGGTGCAGGGAGTAAGTTATTTGAGATGTGTACAATTATGCTGGCATATATAGAGTAAACAGCAAGATTCTGGTTCCATTAGTAGAGGAGTGAAAAATCAATGACCATAGATTTAAAGTATCACAAAATGATTGACTTGTATATGATCTGTAAATGGCCCAGCAAAACGGACTTGAAGAAGAAGCAAAAGCTCCAGTTCAGGAGCAATGAGGCAATTAGGAATGGGCACTGCTGACCAAGCCAGTGACATCTGAGTCCCAGAAGGGATGGGGAAAACCTTAATTAAGTGAGTGTGCTGAACTCACAGGCATTGCTGAGGAATGACATGTTAAGCAGAAGCTTGACTTCCAAAAAGAATATAGACCTGTAGCTTTGCCATGAGGAACTGGGTTATTGCAAATGCAGCTCTAGTTAACTCAAAATTCTGGGAGTAATTTGATCTGAGAATAGCTTGCCAGTGCTTGGTACTAGCAAGCTGAATTGTTTCAGCTGGTGAAATCTCATAGACTTGAATCTCCCTAAGCTATGGCTGTGTGGACTTTGGTTACCAATCGCATTCTGCTTTCGATAATGGATAATAGAAACTCGGCTCAATGTGTATTTCAGTAGCTTGTTTGGAAACTTAAGAATGTGTTTTCTAATGTTTCAGATATCCCAATTAACCCCTAAACCCGGTGAGGTAAAAAAAAACCCCACAAAAGCTAAACTTTGTTTATAGGTGATGCACTTGCGGTCAACCTCTTACCCTCAATTCTTTTAGGCATCTCTAATGGCCTTCAGATTTCAATGGAAGTGCTGAAGGCCTTTCTTCTCTTCCTAACCTTGCTTAGATGTCAGGCACATGTGAAAGCTTTCTACTTGAAGATGTCTGAGCATTTATTTAATTTCGGGAATTATACAAAATATGTGCTGTATCGCAAATTGCAGACGAGTTTGTTCGGCCAAAAAATGCTCAGTGTTCAAAGCAGCCTAGCCTAAATGCAGTATAAATGCCTTGCAGAAAGACAGATTTGTGTTTGTGTGATTGCTTTCAACATCAGTCTGTTTTAGTTTGCCCTGACATTTTCATGTCTGTGCATTTTCTGCTCATGATATTTTGACTGCTTTTGAATGATATCCAGAACCTTCTCAATCACACTTCCCCAAGGACATATTTGTGAGCATTGCTCACATTGCTTGTTTAGTATGATATACATACAGTATATTACATTAATGTCTATAAAGCACAGCTTGAGGACAAAAATATGCAATCCACTTCTACAAAATATCATTGCTGACATTGCACAACACTATAATTTATTTATTTTAAGCTCCTAGAGACCTTTTAATTTGAATAAGTTTTGTTAGCCAAATTAATGAAGGTAGAATATGTCAAGTGAAATATATAATCAGTTGATCTTATTAAAAAAAATCTTCCCACCGAAATAAGGACAACTTTGTACATTTTGTAACATTGCGCTAATAAAACAAGATTTTAAAGCATAATAATTGATAAACCACTATAGCAATTGCAGCACAAACCCCTTTTGAAATTAATGAAAGTCTTGGAAAAGTTTGAATATCATGTTTTTTGAACTAAGTAATGTGATGCTCGCATTGAATATTGGGGCTGGTGAGATACAGCAGATGGATAGGGTGGGATGTGTTGCTTTTTAAACGTTTTGTTTTGGAACAGTGGAGTGATTGAACATTCAGTAAATGTAGCCATTTTTATTGGTTTGTTAAAGGAGATGAATTTCATATAAATATCAATGTTCAATATTATACATTAAGACTTGAAGCATGTGTGAATGAATGTCTATCAGACATGTTTCATGAGGATGTTGCTCGGACTTAGTTTAGAGATAGTTTTGAAATACAGTGCGGAAACAGGCCCTTCGGCCCACCAGGTCCGCACCAACCAGCGATCCCCGGAAATGAACACTATTCTACACACTCTAGGGACAATTTTTCCATTTACCAAGCCAATTTACCTACATATCTGTACGTCTTTGGAGTGTGGGAGGAAATCGAAGATCTCAGAGAAAACCCACGCAGTACATGGGGAGAATGTACAGACAGCACACGTTGGTCAGGATCGAACCGGGGTCTTCTGTGCTGCAAGTGCTGTAAGGCACTAACTCTACCGCTGTGCCACCATGTCTCCGACCTGAGGGATTGAACTAAGAGCAGAGATTGGACAGGCTAGCTTTTTATTTATTGGAGTGCTTGAGACTGAGGAGCTGTATAAAATGACGTGGGTATAAATAGGGTGAATGCACAGTAATTTTGCCAGGGTGGCGGAATTAAGCATGAGTGGGTACAGGTTTAAAGTGAGAGGGGAGAGATACAGGGCAAGATTAGCAAGTTTTCTGATTATACAAAAGTTAACGGTTTTGCAGATAGTGAAGATGGTTGTGAACGATTACAGCAGGATCTGGATCGATTGGCCAGGTGGGCGGAAGAATGGTTGATGGAATTTAATACAGAGAAGTGCGAGGTGTTGCATTTTGGGACGTTAAACAAGGGCAGGACCTACAGAGTAAATGTTAGGCCTCTGGGTAGTATTGTAGAGCAGAGGGATCTAGGAGTACAGGTGCATGGTTCCTTGAGTCACAGGTAGATAAGGTGGTCAAAAAGGCTTTTGGCACTTTGGCCTTCATCAGTCAGAGTATTGAGTATAGAAGTTGGGAGGTCATGTTGCAGTTGTATAAGATGTTGGTGAGACCGCATTTAGAATATTGTGTTCAGTTCTAGGAACCTTGTTATAGGAAAGGTATTATCAAGCTTGAAAGGGTTCAGAAAACATTTACGAGGATGTTGCCAGGACTAGAGGGTGTGAGCTATAGGGAGAGGTTGAGTATGCTGGGTCTCTATTCCATGGAGCCCAGGAGGATGAGGGGAGATCTTATAGAGGTGTACAAAATCATGAGAGGAATAGATTGGGTAGATGCATAGAGTCTGTTGCGCAGAGTAGGGGAATTGAGGACCAGAGGACATAGGTTTAAGGTGAAGGGGAAAAGATTTAATAGGAATCCGAGGGGTTGTCTATTAAATAAAGGGTGGTGGTTGTCTCGAACAAGCTGCCAGAGGAGGTAGTTGAGGCTGGGAGTATCCCATCATTTACGAAACAGTTAGACAGGTACATAGATAGGATAGGTTTGGAGGGATATGGACTAAGTGCAGGTAAGTGGGACTAGTGTAGCTGGGACACTGTTGGCCGGTGTGGCGAGTTGGGCTCACTGTATCACTATGTCACACTGTATCACTATGACTCGGTGATTTTTTAATAGGAACCTGAGGGGTAAAATGTTCACACTTAGAGTAGCGGTTATATGGAACGAGCTGCCAGAGGAAGTATTTGAGGCGGTGCATGGATAGTAACGATTTAGAGGGATGTGGCTAAATGCAGGCAAATGGGACTCACAGATGGTTGGCTTGGATGAGTTGGGCTGAAGAGCCTGTTTTCATGCTGTGTGACTGATATGAATTCACTATCAACTGAAGCTATCTGGTCATCTCCAGATTTAAACTCAAAAAGATTTCGAGTTGTACAATGGAGACTGCTCGTTCCCAAGGGAAGGTCATGTTTATGGAGCTTTTTAGCATAATTCTGGTTAATTATTTCAAAGATTCTGGAATGAAAGGGTATGGAGATATTCTGCAGGTGGCCATGGTGGTGAAAATAGCTAATGGAATGTTTGCCTTCATTGGTCAAGAGACTGCATGCAAGAGATGGGACATCATGTTCTGATTGTGCAAAGTTCATTGGGCCACTTGGAGTATTGTGTGCAGTTATGGTCAGCACACTATAGGAAATGTGATAAATCTAGATAAGGTGCGCACATGATCTACAATGTTGTTGCCTGGATTGGAGGGCTTATGTTATAAGGAGAAATTGGATAGGCTGGGTATGATTTCAGTGGAGCAAAAGAGGCTGAGAGGTGACATGATAGAGATATATAAAATTATGGGAGCCACAGATAGGATAGATAGCCGGAGTCTGTTTCCGATGTTGGGGTGACTTAAATTAAAGGAAATATGGTTAAAGTGAGAGGGAAGAGATTTAGAGGGATGCTGAAGGGTAAATATTTCACACAGAATAGTTGGTATCTGGGATGTGCTGCCAGAGGAAGTGATAGAAGAAGGAACTGTAATATAATTGTAAGAGTCATCTAGAACTTGAATAAGCAAGGGACAGAGGGAAGTGGAATTAATGCAGGCAAGTGGGATTACTATAGATAGGCATGATGATCAGCATAGATGTGGTGGGTTGAAGAGTCTGTTCTATGCTGAGCAACATAAAAGCAGGTTAATGCATTTGGACTCCAAGAGGAAATGAGGCCAGCATAGATTGGGATTCAGTATGAATTAAGCAGGCTAAACTTGTTCCTACCAGGCTGATCTGTTGTGGCACCAAAATAAGACCTTTTATCCCAATTTCGTGGTTGCGGAACATTTCACTTGGGAGATGGAAAGCCATGCAAATGGTCTTCTTGAAAATTAACTGGGAGGTTTTGTTGTGTATTGCTTGCAGATTACTGATAAGTATAGTGTATAAAATGAGGCTAAAGTTCTGTTACAAAGTTATTTTGAATAGTTCACCCTTACTACTTGTTACTTTATGCGCTGATGGGGGGACAGCTGCGATGAGGTAATATCTTATTGGCTGAAGTGCTTCCATCCCTTCACTTGGATGAGACCTTAAAATGCCTTAACCTAAAGTATGCTGACTTAAGTACTGAAAAATCCAAAAAAGGAAAGTTTAAGCTAAATTATTTTTTCAATGACAATAGGGGCTCTGTACATTTGCAAATAATGTACCTGATATAACCCATGGATGTACCCAGATTATGATGGAGCTTGAGGGTCTTGAAGACATTTAAAGAATTAGGGTATTGACCTGTTAAGGAAGTACAAACCTTTTGCAGGTTGTTGCATTGGGTTTAGTCAGAATCAGCATATGCACAGTGTATTTCTGTTTAGTAGCTGGAACACAAAACCTTTGTCTTAGGTTTTGACCATATTTTAAAATTGCTTCCCTGCTTGTTCTGTTTCTCAGGACAGCTGAAGTCATGAAAGGAGCCATGTAAATGTGCTTTCCTTTCTTCTCTCTCTCCGTCCGCTCTATGTGATGAAAATTGATTAAAGGCATTCTTGTATCCTTGGTTGTCATGCCCAGGATACAGGAAGAACGAAGGTGTGTGACTGAGAGAAAGGGGAGTAACCGTGGAGTGAAGGAGACTCAGGCGGCTGTGCAATGAAAACAGGTGCGCCCTCTTGGGAGCTGACAGGGGAGACGACGCTTCCAGTCCGAGCGGTGGACAGGTTGGTGGTTCCAATCCTAGAGATGAGATGAGACCGGCGAGACCGGCGTCGGGCAGAGCCATAGTGGTGGGTGACTCCATCGTCCGAGGTGCGGACTGGAGATTCTGTGGCGGCAAGCGAGACTTGAGGATGGTCTGTTGCCTCCCTGGTGCCAGGGTTCAAGATATCACAAACCAAATTCAGAACATCTTCAAGAGGGAAGGTGAACAGCCGGCAGTTGTTGTGCATGTAGGCACAAATGACATCAGGAAGAAGAGGATGGAGTTTCTGCAACGCGAGCTTAGAGAGTTAGGAAGAAGACTGAAAAGCAGGACTTGTAGGGTGGTTATCTCTGGATTGCTTCCAGTACCTCATGCAAGTGAGGACAGGAACAGGGAGATAGGGAGTCTTAATGTGTGGCTGAGGGGCTGGAGCACGGAGCAAGGATTTAGATTTATAGACCACTGGGATCTCTTCTGGGGTAGGGGTGACCTGTACAAAAGGGACAGGTTACACCTTAAATGGAGGGGAACCGCCATTCTGGCAGGCAGGTTTGCCAGGACTGCACATGTGGGTTTAAACTAAATAGTGGGGCTGAGGGATTGAGTATAAAGATGGAGTTAAAGGGGGGGTAAGTACAGGAACAGTTAATGGGAATTAATGAATTAATGGGAAGGAAAGTTCGAGAAGGAATAAGAGAGAGCAAATTTGCAGATGATACAAAGCTGGGTGGCAGTGTGAACTGTGAGGAGGATACTATGAGAATGCAGTGTGACTTGGACAGGTTGGGTGAGTGGGCAGATGTATGGCAGATCAGTTTAATGCGGATAAATGTGAGGTTATTCACTTTGGTAGCAAGAACAGTAAGGCAGATTTTATCTAAATGTTATGAAGTTGTGAAAAGGGGAAGTACAACGGGATCTGGGGGTCCTTGTTCTTGGTTCTTGGTTACTTGGTCCTCCAAAATATTCCAACTGGAATTTAAACTGGAGGTGGTAAAGGGAGGGGTTTAGCTGTTCATCAGTCAATGAAAGTAAGCATGCAGGTGCAGCAGGCAGTGAAGAAAGGGAATGTCATGTTGGCCTTCATAACAAGAGTAGTTGAGTATAGGAGCAAAGAGGTCCTTATGCAGTAATATAGGCCCTAGTGAGACCACACCTGGAGTATTGTGTGCAGTTTTGGTCCCCTAATTTGAGGAAAGACATTCACGCTATTGAGGGAGTGCAGCGTGGGTTCACAAGGTTAATTCTGGAATGGCGGGACTGTCATATGCTGAGAGAATGGAGCGGCTGGGCTTGTATACTCAGGAATGTAGAAGGATGAGAGGGGATCTTATTGAAACATATATTATTGTGTGCAGATCACTAACAGTCTGACCTGGTCGACTAACATCTCATCAACTGTTAAGAGAGCGCAGCAGCGGTTGCACTTTCTGCGCCGGATGAGAAGAGCTCATCTCCCCCATCCCATCCTCACTACTTTCTACAGGGGCACCATAGAGAGTATTTTGACCAGCTGTATCTCTGTCTGGTTTGGGGACTGTAGAGCCTCCGACTGGAAGTCTGTGCAGAGAGTGGTGAGGACAGCGGAAAAAATCATCGGGACCTATCTCCCCTCAATCGGGGATATTGCGACCAAACGCTGTGTGTCTAAGGCCAGCAGTATCATAAAGGACCCCTCACATCTCCATCACGGACTGTTCACTCTGCTGCCCTCGGGAAAAAGATACCGCAGCATAAGGAGCAGAACATCAAGGTTCCGCAACAGCTTCTTCCCTCGAGCCATCAGACTCCTGAATGCCATGTAAATGGGCTGCCACTATTGTCTATTTACCCTTTTCATACATACCTATCCTTCGGTTAATTTATATTTATTGTGTTGCACAGGGAGCCAAATGCAACGTAATTTCGTTTGGAACTGCATATATCAATGTATTTCTAAATGACAATAAAGTTTGTTTGACTTTGACTTTGACTTTGATTATTAAGGGTTTGGAAACGCTAGAGGCAGGAAACGTGTTCCCGATGTTGGGGGTGTCAAGAACCAGGGGTCACCGTTTAAGAATAAGGTGTAAGGCATTTAGAACGGAGGTGAGGAAACACTTTTTCACACAGAGTTGTGAGTGTGGAATTCTCTGCCTCAGAGGGCAGTGGAGGCCAGTTCTCTGGATACTTTCAACCATATAACAATTACAGCACGGAAACAGGCCCTCTCGGCCCTTCCAGTCCGTGCCGACCATTTATTTTCCCCTAGTCCCACCTACCTGCACTCAGACTGTGGATAAGTCTCCAGGTCCTGACAAGATATTCCCTAGGACATTGAGGGAAGTTAGCGTAGAAATAGCAGGGGCTATGACAGAAATATTTCAAATGTCATTAGAAACGGGAATAGTGCCGGAGGATTGGCGTACTGCGCATGTTGTTCCATTGTTTAAAAAGGGTTCAAAGAATAAACCTAGCAATTATAGACCTGTTAGTTTGACGTCAGTGGTGGGCCAATTAATGGAAAGGATACTTAGAGATAATATATATAAGCATCTGGATAAACAGGGTCTGATCAAGAACAGTCAACATGGATTTGTGCCTGGAAGGTCATGTTTGACAAACCTTCTTGAATTTTTTGAAGAGGTTACTAGGGAAATTGATGAGGGTAAAGCAGTGGATGTTGTCTATATGGATTTCAGTAAGGCCTTTGACAAGGTTCCCCATGGAAGGTTGGTTAAGAAGGTTCAATCTTTGGGTGTTAATGGCGGAGTAGCAAGATGGATTCAACAGTGGCTGAATGGGAAATGCCAGAGAGTAATGGTGGATGGCTGTTTGTCAGGTCAGTGACCAGTGGGGTGCCTCATCGATCTGTGTTGGGTCCACTGTTGTTTGTCATGTACATCAATGATCTGGATGATGGGGTGGAAAATTGGATAAGTAAGTATGCAGATGATACTAAGATAGGTAGTGTGGATAATGAAGTAGATTTTCAAAGTCTATAGAGAGATTTGGGCCATTTGGAAGAGTGGGCTGAAAGATGGCAGATGGAGTTTAATGCTGATAAGTGTGAGGTGCTACAAATCAAAATAGGACGTACATGGTAAATGGTAGGGAATTGAGGAATGCTGTGGAACAGAGGGATCTAGGAATAACTGTGCATAGTTCCCTGAAGGTGGAATCGCATGTAGATAGGGTGGTAAAGAAAGCTTTTGGTGTGCTGGCCTTTATAAATCAGAGCATTGAATATTGGAGTAGGGAAGTAATGTTAAAATTGTACAAGGCATTGGTGAGACCAATTCTGGAGTATGGTGTACAATTTTGGTCGCCTAATTATAGGAAGGATGTCAACAAAATAGAGAGAGTACAGAGAAGATTTACTAGAATGTTGCCTGGGTTCACGCAACTAAGTTACAGAGAAAGGTTGAACAAGTTAGGTCTTTATTCTTTGGAGCGCAGAAGGTTAAGGGGGGACTTGATTGAGGTCTTTAAAATGATGAAAGGGATAGACAGAGTTGACGTGGATAAGCTTTTCCCATTGAGGGTAGGGAAGATTCAAACAAGAGGGCATGACATGAGAGGGACATAAGTTTAGGGGTAACATGAGGGGGAACTTCTTTACTCAGAGAGTGGTGGCTGTGTGGAATGATCTTCCAGCAGAAGTGGTGGAGGCAGGATCGATTTTAACATTTAAAAGTAAAGTGGATAGGTATATGAACGGGAAGGGAATGGAGGGGTATGGTCTGAGTGCAGGTAGATGGGACTAGGGGAAAATAAATGGTCGGCACGGACTGGAAGGGCCAAAAGGGCCTATTTCCGTGCTGTAATTGTTATACAGTTATATGGTTATATAAACCCTTTGGATTTACTTTCACCTTTCTTGCTAAAGCAACCTCATATCTTCTTTTAACTTTTCTAATTTCTTTCTTAAGATTCTTTTTACACTCTCTATACTCCTCTAGCACCTCATTTACTCCATGCCTCCTATAATATTGTAGATATCTCTTTTTTTTCGAACCAAGTGTCCAATTTCCCTTGAAAACCATGGCTCTTTCCAATTTTTTCTATTTCATTTCAACCGAACAGGGCCATAAAGATTCTGTACTCTTACAATTTCCCCTTTAAATGTCCTCCATTTCTCTTCTACATCCTTCCCATAAAACAAAATGTCCCAATTCACTCCTTTTAAATCCTTACACGTTCCCTCAAAGTTAGCCTTTCTCCAATCAAAAATCTCAACCCTAGGTCCAGTTCTGACTCTCCATAATTATATTGAAACTAATGGTATTGTGATCACTGGTCCCGAAGTGCTCACCAACGAAAACCTCCGTCACCTGACCTGCCTTATTTCCTAACAGGAGGTCCAGCACTGCCCCTTCTCTGGTCGATACCTCTATGTATCGCTGCAAAAAACTATCCTGCACACATTTTACAAACTCCAAACCATCCAGCCCATTTACAGAATGTGTTTCCCAGTCTATTTTTGGAAAATTGAAATCTTCCACAATCACTACCTTGTGCTTACTACTAATATCTGCTATCTCCTTACATATTTGCTCTTCCAATTCTCACTCCCCATTTGGCGGTCTATAATATACCCCTAAAAGTGTTGCTACACCGTTCCCACTTCTCAGTTCCACCCAAATAGCCTCCCTAGACGAGCCCTCTAATCTGTCCTGCCAAAGCACTGCTGTAATATCTTCTCTGACAAGCAATGCAACACCTCCACCTCTGGTCCCTCCAATTCTATCACACCTGAAGCAACGAAATCCTGGAATATTTAGTTTCCAATCACAGCCCTCCTGCAACCATGTTTCACTGATTGCCACAACATCATATTTCCAGGTGTCAATCCAGGCTCTAAGTTCATCCACCTTTCTTACAATGCTCCTAGCATTAAAATATACACATTTTAGAAATCCACCATCCCTTATTCTCTGTTTATTATCTTTTTCCTCTTTCTCGCCTACATTTTGGGTCCGAGTGTTTCCCATCTCTGCCTCTTGCCCTACACCCTGTCCCCTAGCCCCCTCTACCCGAGTCCCTCCCCCCAGCCTTTCTAGTTTAAAGTCTCCTTTGCAAATCTCCCCGCCAGGATATTGGTCCCCCTCGGGTTCAAGTGCAACCTGTCCTTTTTATACAGATCATGCCTTCCCCAAAAGAGGTCCCAGTGAGGTCAAGAGAGAGCTTGATAGGGCTCTTAAAGATAGCGGAGTCAGGGAATATGGGGAGAAGGCAGGAACGGGGTACTGATTATGGATGATCAGCCATGATCACTTTGAATGGCAGTGCTGGGCTGAAGGGCAGAATGGCCTACTCCTGCACCTATTGTCTATTGACATTCCATGTGATAAATCCAGAACCAAATCTATCCTTTCCATAGATTTGTGTCCAGATTAGAGTTGGACTGCAGTGTACAATTGTATGCACCAAATAAAGTCAACCTGCTACTTGAGGGGTGGATAGGTGATGACATGTAAGGTATGGTGCACGAATGTACAACTAATCTCTAAGGAGAGGCTGAGCCCTTTAAGTAAAGGGCCTGTCCCACTTAGGCGACTTTTCAGTGGACCACCTGCGACCTTCAAGCTCGTGGCACTCACCTGAAAAACCATGAACTGGAACGGCGACCGTCAGAGAGGAACACACATACACACAGCACGTCGCAAAGGCAGGGGCCAGGGAAAGCGGGGGAGCACTGTCTGAAATTCACACGGCGCAAAGCCAAGGTGATACAGACACACACCGCGATGAACAGGAAGGTTAAAGACAGCTAGCACAGTGTATGGTAAGTCCTTTATAAGTGTTGGGAGCGGGGTGAGGGATCAGGGAGGGGAGACGGGGGGAAGAAAGAGTGGAGACACTTTTAAGAAGCCAGACCACTTTTAATAAGCCAGTGATACACAGCTGTGAAGTTTAGCGGGCATTTAACATTACCGGTCGGTTTTCCTTGGTTTCCCAATGAGCCGATGAAAATGCCCAGTCAGCAAAGGAGATTAACTAAAACTACCTACGACTACCTCGACTACCTACAACTACATGGTGACCCCACTACCACTGCACCTACGACTACAAAAATATCGATTTTCTCCATGGCGACCAATTTTTGGTCGCAGAAAAATGTTGAAAATTTTAATGCGACCATACTGAATGCGGGAACTCCTCTCGACCATGAAGGTGACTCACCAGAGACCACCAGCGAACATGTGGCGACCATGTGGCGATCATGAGGTGAGCGCAGAGTCTCCTGCACTCGCCTAAAAAGTTGCCTAAGTGGGACAGGCCCTATATGTGACTGTTGGCTTCTTGCTGCTTCAGCATTCTGCCACTCATACAATGCTCTGACCATCAAGGTGGGTAGCAAAGCATCCAGCTAGTCACATGCATACTTGACCCTCAATACTTATGTATGTTTTTGCAGACTTTTGGCAATTCAGTTTCATGCTGGCCATGAGTCAAGGAGACCTTGAAAATGAGTTGCACCAGGCACAGCAGAATGTGGCTTTTTTAACATGTGCAAAAGACCCGAAGCTTGGAGCCAAAAGAAAATCTCCCATGTTCTGCCCAATATACCACATGATGTTTATTCATAAAGTCAATGTTCAGATCTTTTTGGCAGGCGGGGGTGTGAGTGGGGGTGAGGGGGAGAGGACAGATGCGAAGGTCTTAAAAATCAGCTGAATGCAGCATCCACTACCAGTTGTTTGCAGATATAGAGAATGATGTTATTGTTTCTTAGACTATCACTTAATTAATTTGAATGTTCAGGAATCAGTGCAAAATTTGATAATAGTCCTTGAACTCATAATTAGTTTCAATTCAGATGGTATTTTGGTGATTTGGCCCAATTTGTCACTCCAGTGTTCAGCACAAGCCTCTTTCCAGCCTGCTCAACTCTCCCTGTATTTGTGTCTCTTACTTCTTTCTGTTTTGTGAGCTTATCTTGCTTCTCATATTTTGCCTCACTTATCACCACATGAAAATCTCTGTGGTGTAAATGACCACAAATCACCACACTGCATGCTTCTGACAACTTCACTGACATAAATCAAAGAGCTCGATGGGTCAAATGGTGACATCCTGAACTGTATCATGCTAGCATCACTAAAACATTTGTGAAACCTCATCTTCCTACTCCCAAGTTAAATGCACGGCACCTATAATATCATCTCTTCAGAATAATAAAATTATGTATTTTTGCGAATATTGCGCAACACTGTGGCACTGTGATCTATATTAATGATCACACGACATAATACAAATGTACATTGATGTATACTCGTATTCCCTCATCAGGCTTGGTCCTTTCATTTATCAAATTCAGACAGCACTTTGATTTGTTGAGTTTTTATCCTTTATTGTAAAATGTATGCTCTGCAAATATTTAACCTTTCAGTGGTTTATTTGGTATTATGTAAACAATTGACAATATTGAGATAATGTGTGTTAAAACAAAAATATATGAATATTTTAGCATTATGAATTCTTAACTATGCACCAATAAGCGTGTGATAAATGCAAATCTGTAGCTTTGGTGTTTAATTTGAGCAGCATTTTATTATGACATGAACCATAGCTATATTTTGCCAGCATGGGCAGTTGGATCGCTACACAATGATCATTGAAAATGTCCCACAGTGTTGTAAGCAAATGATCACCCACAGGCAGCAAATCAAAATATTATTTGTAGGTTCTCAAAAGGCAAAGAAATTATTAATGATGTTCATTCACTCTGTCTCCCATTGTATCAAACATCAAAAAGTGATTGCAGGGAAAATATGTATGTGAGAAATATTCCAATTCCCACTTTTTATTCTCATAGTCGGAAAATTATCACAATATTCAATAGGGCTTCTGGGACAATCCATCAGGGAAAATCACATTGTCCTTAACATGGAAACATAGGAAAAAGTAGCAGGAATAAGCCATTTAGCCCTTTTAGTCTACATCATTCAATTCAATCATGGGTGACCATCAATCTCAATGCCATGTGTCTGTGGTCTAGTTACCTCTTGATGCCTTTTGCATCTGAAACCTTTCTGTCCTTTTCTTTAAAATATTTAGCCCTCCTTACAAATATTCAACAAATATTTGTTAGTCTATGTGAGTGAATTGTCATTGAGCAAGGGTGCTGTTATTCAACCTGTTGCAAGCATATTTTTCAGCAGTAAACACATAATTTGCATTTTCAAGCTCTAGCTTTCTAACATGTTGAGTGGAAAAAAAAGAACAAATCTTATGTTGAAATGTTAGAAGTTCCAAAATTCATGACACATATTTCAAATTAAACCTTGAACAATTGAGATGGCTTGGACCAGTTGTGCATCTTTGGCTGCGTATCTCACAACTTTCTAAACATTTCACCTTCATAACTTTTGCTTAAGTTTTATTTGATTTTCATTGGGGTCTAATTTTAAATGGAATAGATTTTCTTGACATTTACCTTGTTCTAATCCTAATGATCTACTTCTTGTGTTCATTTTTGGTGCTTTTTCAACCACACTTGCTTGTGGTTGTAATCCTAAGTGCTCAATGGATCTGTGCCAGTACAGATACAGTGTTGAAGAATCAGAGAGACAATATCTTCTTACTTGGAGAATGGGATAATTGAGTATGTGTGATTATGGGATAATTGATTATGTGTTTCGCTTCAGGCTTATGTCTAATTGTAGTCTGTTCTCCTCTGTTCTTCTATTACTAAATGATTGGAACATCATGACCATGAAAAAAAACACACAGTGGAGTAACTGGATAGGGCAGCATTTCTGGATAACATGGATAGGTGACGTTTGGGTTGGGACCCATGTTACTCCAGCAATTTGTGTCTTCTTTTGTAAACTGATGCCTTCAGTTCCTTATTTCTATCTATTTGACCATCAGTCTGGTTAAGAAATGATGCACATCATTCTAGTGAAAGATCTGTGAGTTTTGACCTGCAGAAGAGCTTGTGAAAAGAAAAGTCAAAAGTGAATACCCAAGGCAATCCAGCAAGTAAATATTTCAACATAAAAAACACCGTGGAACTTCGGCAGGACATAAAAAGGGCTTACACATGTCAATCCAATGAAGACCCATGGGATAGAAAAAATATTTGCATTTCATTGCAGCATTTACATGTGCAGAGTATCCCAAAACACTTTAAAGGCAGTCAAACACTTTTGCCATTCTCATAATACAGGGAATGTATGAGTCAATTTGTGTGCAATGAGCTCCCACAACCAGTAATGTGATAATGATCAGATATTCTGCTTTTGGGTATTGCTGGAAAAATAAATATTGTTTGGGAGCCCTGCTCTTCTTCAAAACACACCCATGTGTTTTTTTAAAAGTTCACCTTAGACGCAGGTTTGATTTTAAGTCACACGACAGTGTAGCAAAGGAAACCAGGATGCCTTGTCAATATTGCTCTTCTGGCCAATGTCACTAAAACAGATATTTATCCCATTGATATAATGTCTGTGAATTGGCAGCCTCCTACATTACAACACTTCAAAAGTACTGTGCTGACTGTGAAGCATTCGAGCTGTTTCAGAATTGTGAAAGGAGCTATGGAGATGTAAGGCATTATCCCTCTCTCTTTCAAAGTGTGTCACAAGCTGGATGGGCTAAATGGCTTACCTCTGCAAGAATCTTTGAATTTTAATTGTGCTGGAAGAACTAAGGAATTTTAGATTCTGGGAATTTAAAGCAGTCACCAGGGAGAAAATGTATTTAAACTTTTTTCTAATAACACCATTTGTACAGTGACAGATGGAAGCTAAATCATTTTTTCCCTTAGTTTTAGCTTCACTGTCTCCATGGTAAACAAGTTATTAATGCAGCAAATAGTATATATTCTCTCTTTTTTAATTATTTGTAAAATTATACAGGAAAGTGTACCCAATTTAATATTTTAGATTTAGTATACCTTGCAGGGAAATGCTATTTCTTAATAAGCAGTTTCCATATTGTCATGGGGATGAGGTCTGTACAGTTTTTTCTTGCTGGTTTTATTTTGTTCTTTTCCTTTGAGAATCAGTTTTTACAGTTTTATACTAATTGATGTTTTAAAAACTTAATGTTTGGTGCTAAGCACTGTGGAAAAATGTTCAAATTATTTCATTCTACAGTAGAACCGTCAAAGGCACAGGTGATTAAAATACAATTAAACTCATTATGTGATTATTTTTATGCAGAATATAAATCTGGGGACAGGACCTTTATCATTAGATGTGAGCACGTAATCTTAGCAAATCTGGCTTTTATTGGTGGTGGTGGTGATTGAAGGAGAATTTGATGCCTGTAAGTGTTCTTCAGCTCTCTTTCCAAGCATGTTTCGGGCCATCGTAATAAACAGGGTATGATTATAAAGTGCAGGACACTTCGACCCATCACATCAGGGTGTTGCTCTTCAGATTTTATGTGGTTGTATTTCTGTGGATCATGTACGTTTGCCTAGAAATTAAATTGCATAAGGCTATTTTTTCCCTTTGGCCACTGAAAATCAATTTCATTTGTGTTGTGCCACTTCCAATCGTGATTGACCACTATGCCCTAAATTTCCTTGACATTATTCACTGTAGAACGCGAATAAGGGAAATTTGGACAATGTTATTTAGAGAACACCTATTGTTGGGTATTGCCAGGATAACATGGTCTTTCCTGCTTAATATTGGATGGAGAATTACTGATCTTCATCCTTTGTGGCGATGGTGCCACATATGTACCCACCTACTTACCCTTGCAGCAACATCCACGATTAACCTTCCCCCTCCCCCTTAAAACTGTAGCCTCCTGCACCTCGATCTACTCTTAACTACCCAACGCCCTCATATCTACCCAAATGCAAACTCCAAATCCATTCCCAATGTTCTGCACATCCACTTCCAACTTGAAAGATTCCAAAGCCATCTTTTCCCCACCAACAGCATGGATCTGATCAGGGCTCTTGTTAGCACCAACTAAATGTTGGTCTCTCAAAGGAATAAAAATACCCAATGACTTGGCCTCCACAGCCGTTTGTGGCAATGAATTCCACAAATTCACCACACTGTGACAAAATAAATTTATCTTCATCTCCTTTCTAAAGGTGCGTCCTTTTATTCTGAGGCTATGCCCTCTTGTCCTAGGTTCTCGCACAAGTGGGAACGTCCTCTGCGCATCCTCTCTATCCAGGCCTTTCACTATTCAGTGTTTTAATGAGGTGCACCCCCCCCCCCCCCCATCCTTCTATACTCCAGCGAGTACAGGCCCAGTGCTGTCAAACGCTAATTATACGTTAATCCAATCATTTCGTCAACCTCCTCTGGACCCTCTCCAACGCCAGCACATCCTTCCTCAGATATGCGGCCTAAACTTCTCACAATACTCCAAACGCGGTTCTGGCCAATGCCTTATAGACAATAGGCCGTTCGGCCTTTCGTACCAGCATTGCCATTCCATGTGATCATGGCTGATCATCCCCAATCAGTACCCTGTTCCTGCCCTCTCCCCATATCCCCTGATACCGGGTACCACGTTCCTATGTGCTGCACCTGGTCACATGAGGCCTCAAATACTGTTTTCAGTAGAGCACTAACATCTGAAAGGGCAGTTGGATCTTTTTGACACACCAGAGTTTGTATCTTGAGCAAAAACAAAAACTGTTGGAGGAACTCAGCAGCCAGGCAGCATCTGTGGAGGTGAAATACACAAACGACATTTCAGATGGTGACTTTTCTTCAGACTGAAGAATGGTCAATCTGTAATATCGTCTGTCCATTTAACTCCACAGTTTGAAGAAAGGTTCCGACCCAAAACATTGTCCGTCTATTTCCCTCTGCTTGAGTTCCTCCAGCGTGTTTTTTTTTCTTGATTCCAGCATCTCCAGCCTCCAAAGTTTCTATCTTGTTGAACCACCTCGATCAGTGTAATAAATAACCCATAGCACCTTTACAGATTGTGCATATTTGCACTGTTTCAGCGTATCAATCAGCAAATCTAGTCTGCCCATGCAAATCAGGTTCAATTTTAAGTGATTAATAGTGCCTTGCATTTAGTGTGTCTAATGCTCTCAAATATCTATAAAGAAATAAGCCATGGATCTTTTACTGTGTAAACTGGTTCCTAATTAAAAAATATTTATAGCCTCAGTGCTACTTCATTGACATGTCCTCTCTCCATGTGTTCTTATTAGGTTGCTAGTCATTGTACATTGATCTATTAGTTACTTCTAACTTTGACTGTGTTTTTGTGTTACTTTTGACCTTGGAGTACAATGGGTAATATTTGTGCGCAGTGCATTTCTCAGGATTCCACTTTTCTGGCGTTAGATGACAAAAACTTACCAATGCTGATTTACACTAAATATGTTCTATTTAACTGATAAGCAATCACCTATCACCTAGCATAGCCAACTAAGTGAAAACGCTGTTAGTGACTAATTAGCACCTCATCTAAAATGCAAAAAATTAATGGCTGATAAATCATTGCATATTTCATTTTTTCTGACAAAAATGATTTAAATGAAGCAAATTTGTTAAATCATATCATTGAATCTACATGCCCTTTTATAGATTTAAGTGAGTGAAGCCTGCAATATATGCCATCATTCTAGCCTGAAAGATGGTTAATAATTAGGTTACATATTTAGTGCATTTTAAGAACTTTAATCTAAAATAAAATAACTTTGAAATGGACTGCAGTTTTGCTGTTGTAACTAAAAACCGAAAGAACAATGTCTTTATTAATTAAATGCTGTAAATTTAATAGAGGGGCGGATTCTTTTGACATTGTTGTTTTATTAAATGAAGAATGAGGTGGGTGGAAGAAATAATGGGCAGGGATTTTCCTGAAGACGTGCCAAAGACAGGTTTCTTTAGTGAAAAGATCGAGGAGATTCAAATACAATCGAGGTTTTGCACTCAAAATTCATCAGTCTTCTTTGCTGAATTGGCAAAACTTTTCTCAAAGCCCCCTGCTACTCATTAGTGTGACTACACCCTTACATGAGTGCAAATTTCTTGAATTTGTATCAGAGTTGAATTGATTGTTAATTTGCTCCTAAATGCTAATGAGATTTTCAGGAAAGTCCAGCATAATCTTTAGACTAACTTTAGACTAATCTGTATTCATTCACAGCATTCCCGGTCACTATTCCTTCACAAGATATGTTTCCAGGAGAAGGGAAAGACCCCACACCTCCATTTGCAGTTTGACATGGTACAAAGAATCAGAAAGACTGGAATGTAAACTTCCTTGGGAATGTTAGATTTTGATTTAGGTTTGTGTTTATTATTGTCAGGCGTACCAAGGTGCAGTGAAAAGCTTTGTTTGGCATGCTATCCAACAGATACAGCTATATCATACATGAATGCAATCGTCAAATTCAAGTACTATAGATAGAGCAAAGGGAAGATATAGAATGCAGAATATAGTTCCACAGACAAAGTTCAATGTCCACACAGGGGTAGAGTTGATTTGGAAAGTACTGTGGCTTATGGAAGGACTGATCAGAAACCTATAAGGGAGGGGAAGAAGCAATTCCTGTGTCTGGTGGTAGGAGCTTTCAAGCTTCTGTACCTTACCGATCAAGAGCAGGGAAAAGAATTAAAGAATGGGCTGGGACAAGTCTTTGATTATGGAGAGTTACTTTAATGCAACCCGACAGTATGCTTTTTGTAGAGCATCTGCAGAAGTTAGTAAGCGTCTTTGGAGAGAGGGGGTAGAGAGGGAGGGGGTAGAAGGGGGGTAGAGAGGGAGTAGAGAGAGAGAGTGGGGAGATAGAGAGGGAGATGGGGTAGGGAGGGAGGGGGGTGGAGAGGGAGAGGGAGGGGTGGAGAGGGAGGGAGGGGATGGGAGTAGAGAGGGAGGGGGGAGAGAGAGAGAGAGAGAGAGAGAGGGAGGGGGGTAGAGGGAGGGGGGCATAGTGGGCAGAATGGGGGTAGAGAGGGAGGGCGGGTAGAGAGGGAGGGCGGTAGAGGGTGAAAGTGAGGGTAGAGAGGGAGGGGGCCTCCACCCCTCCCCATCTCCCTCCGTCAACCACCCCCCCCCCCCCCCGTCTCGCACTACCACCCTATCTCCCTCCTACTCATTTACTTCATCCCCCTCACTCCCATTCCCTGCCCCAAGTCGTAGAGCAGCTCCAGGGCCTGGTTCTCGTACTCGGGCCGGCCCTTGGCTGTAGACTCCAGCCGTCAGCTCGGCCGCCGCCTGGGCTATGGTGCAGGTTACGACTTCATCTCTGGACTCGTCCCTGACCACGGACCCAGGCTCGTCCTTGGTTCCAGCGGCGGCTTCTTTTTCGGCCCCGGTCACGGCCCTATCCCAAGCCCCTGGCTCGGCCCTCAATCCAGCTCCAGCACCACCTTCCCCACCGGGCGCCGGCAGCCGCCGCCACTCGTCGTTCACCGTGAGCGCTTGAGTGCCCCTCCCTCTCGGAGTGTCCTGTCCAGCCTTGCGAGTGTATTGTGACGTCACTCGGGTTTTTTTTCCGAAATGGGTGAGTTTTAGGGCTGTTTTTAAAACTTGAAACGATTAGAAAGTTCAGAAATATAGGTGGGAATGCGACGGGAAATTGTTTATTGTCTCAACGGGAAAAATGTGAGTAGAATATGAAAATGGGAAGGCTGTGGCCTAGTGTTCGGAAGAAAATATGAATTAACCAGATTGTGCCCAGATGATACACACATACACATACACATACACACAAACAAGAGAAGAGTTTTAATAACATGGATAATTATGCCCACCACTACCACTTCGTCTGGCAGCTCATTCCATATGCCCACTGTCCTCTGTGTCACAAACTTGCCCCTCAGGTCCTTTTCAAATCTTTCCTCTCACCTTAAACCTATGCCCTCTAGATTTAGACACCCTACCCTGGGGAAAAGACTGTGGGTATTTCTTAGCAAAATGTTTGATTTTAACACTGCCTCAATTGCACTGCTGGGTATAATGGATGGAGCTTTCTGTTAAAGAAAACTATTCCTCAGCCTTGTTGGGACACAGATCTATGATATTTGAGTTACATGGCAAGCGTTCCATCATTTGCGATATTTGCCATTTATAACTTTCACTCCGAAATCACATACAATTTTGGTAAGAAACATAATAAAATCTGCGTAGAAAGGAACTGTAGATGCTGGTTTAAACCAAAGATAGACACGAAAAGCTGGAGTAACTCAGCGGGTCAGGCAGCATCTGTGGAGAAAAGGAATGTGTGACGTTTCAGGTCGAAACCCTTCTTCAGACAACATCAGCTGGTGAACGGGCTATTCATACACTGTGATGTTTGGAAAAGTACTAAGATGTTCAAAAAAATTGCAGGCAAAATCATCATAAATGTTGTTGTGGAGATTGACATAAACAAAACAAATGTGTGATCGGCAAAAATGAATTTTTTAAACTATATTGGTCGTCTGATATTAACAATTGTTAATGTGAGGAGTACAACAGATTGTCTGAAATTATACCTGTTGGAGGAGGATTGTATAGCCAGAGACTGCTGTTGTACTGATGGCTTTTCCTATAATTGTCACGTAGCAACTGGCTAAGTGTCAGTTTTTATCATCACCTCGCCACAGCTCTTAAGAACTCCCCTGAAGCTAGTCGAGGTTGCACAGTCCTAGATGAGGTCTTCATGGGTGCTGACCATAAAAAGTTCATCAAAGCAATGAGCCGTGGAGAGAGATTGCAGCTCATGGGCAGAGCTCTGTACTGAGAAGTGTGAACCTGCTCCAGCTGTGACAATAAAACAGCAGGTGGCTGTAGTCATGAGGGGTGGCAGATGAGGCAGGGGACTATCATCCAGCCGCCAGAACTCTCATTTGTTAGCCATAGTCATTGTTCCATGCAAAATAGCTTCCATCTCAGTCCATTTTCTTCCTGCAAAATAATGCAGTGAAATAGAGCAATATATTCTGGGGCCTGAGGTTCCAAAGCTTTACGGTTGTTGTATGCTTACATTTTGCATGGAATGTAAATTCATTTATGCTCTTCTCTCTTGATTTTTAATGTTTGTCTGTAAGACTGTCTTTTTAGAAATTCTTGCTCTCTTCTCTCCTCTCTCTCTCCCTCTCTCTCTCTCTCTCTCTCTCTCTCTCTCTCTCTCTCTCTCTCCCTCTCTCTCTCCCTCCCTCCCTCCCTCCCTCCCTCCCTCCCTCCCTCCCTCCCTCTTTCCCTCTCTCTTCCCTCTCCTTCCCTCTCCTTCCCTCCTCCCCTTCCCTCTCCTTCCCTCTCCTTCCCTCTCCTTCCCTCTCCTTCCCTCTCCTTCCCTCTCCTTCCCTCTCTCTCTCCCTCTCTCTCCCTCTCTCTCCCTCTCTCTCCCTCTCTCTCCCTCTCTCTCCCTCTCTCCCCCTCTCTCCCCCTCTCTCCCCCTCTCTCCCCCTCTCTCCCCTCTCTCCCCCTCTCTCCCCCTCTCTCCCCCTCTCTCCCCCTCTCTCTCTCTCTCCCTTTCTCCCCCCCTCTCTCCCCCCCTCTCTCCCCCCCTCTCTCCCCCCCTCTCTCCCCCCCCTCTCTCCCCCCCTCTCTCCCCCCCTCTCTCCCCCCCTCTCTCCCCCCCTCTCTCCCCCCTCTCTCCCCCCTCTCCCCCCCCTCTCTCCCCCCCTCTCTCCCCCCCCTCTCTCCCCCCCCTCTCTCCCCCCCTCTCTCCCCCCCTCTCTCCCCCCCTCTCTCCCCCCCTCTCTCCCCCCCCCTCTCTCCCCCCCCCTCTCCCCCCCCCTCTCTCCCCCCCCCTCTCTCCCCCCCCCCTCTCTCCCCCCCCCTCTCTCCCCCCCCTCTCTCCCCCCCCCTCTCTCCCCCCCCCTCTCTCCCCCCCCCTCTCTCCCCCCCCCCTCTCTCCCCCCCCCTCTCTCCCCCCCCCTCTCTCCCCCCCCCCTCTCTCCCCCCCCTCTCTCCCCCCCCCCCCCCCTCTCTCCCCCCCCTCTCTCCCTCCCCCTCTCTCTCTCTCCCCTCTCTCTCTCTCCCCTCTCTCTCTCTACCCTCTCTCTCCATCCTCTCTCTCCCTCTCTCTCTCTTCTTTCATGTGGGAATTTTTACGTAAGAATGTCAGCTCTGTATATGCAATAATGATTATGCATTTATGGAGTTGTACATGAAATATTTTTTTATAATGTTGGTTTCTGCTGCATTTTTATTAGTGATTTGAAAATCACAGGCTGCAAAAATAAAATCAGCTGATGCATCAAGTTGGCTCCACATATTATCCTGGAGTATTCTGACACGATACTTCCTAACTCGCGCCTTCCCTCCAGCCATATAATCGACATACATTGAGACATGTTTAAACATAGAACAATACAGCACAGGAACAGGCCCTTCGGCCCACCATGTCTGCATCAACCATGATGCCAATCTAAACTAATCCCATCTACCTACTGAAGGTCCCTTTTCCTGTATTCACTGCTTGTTCTTTTGCCTATCTAAATGTGGCTGTTGTATCTAATTCTACCATTTCACATGGCAGTATGTTCCAGGCACCCACCACCATTTATGTAAAGCAAAACCTTACCGTATAAATTTCATTTGAGCTTTTCGATCCTGGGAAGTAGACTAAATATGTTGGAAGGAACTGCAGATGCTGGTTTAAACTGGATAGACAGAAAGCTGGAGTAATTTAGCGGGACAGGCAGTATTTCTGGAGAGAAGGAATGGGTGATGTTTCGGGTCGAGACCGGATTGGGTCTGAAGAAGGGTCCCGACCCGAAACATCACCCATTCCTTCTCTCCAGAGATGCTGCCTTTCC
>OY740784.1:79428176-79460676 GCA_963514005.1 Raja brachyura
GCGGAGAGAGAAATTGTACATATTTCAAGTTGGGAGCTTGGTAAAGCTAGACAGGAACAACAAAGAGGAGTAGAGAGGGGACCTTGTCTGTCATTACACCAATTAAATGACACAAGGAATGATGGAAAAGGGATGATAAGAGAATAAAATAATCAGTCTAGAAGAGGCAGATGTGGAAGAAACAAAACCATTATCTGAAATTAAGGAGCTTCAATATGAGGATGGGAAGGTTCTATTCCAGTCAAATTATGTTTATGACGTTTGAATGAACACCCTCACATAACTCCACAACTGATAGAGATCTTAACATCTTAAATAGAACTTCAGTTTTTTTTGCTGATGAAGTAGAAGGGAAGGGAATCAAAATTGTACTGTGATTCCCATTGACTTTTAGAAGCCGTGTTCGTGCAAATGAGATTTAAATGCAGTAGCTATGTGAATAAAATTAGAAAAGTAAATAAGCACTAACATTGATTCACAATTAATTTTAAGGAACATGGTTGTAGTAGCGCAACAGAGAATTAGTAACAGCAAAATTATCGGCACACTGATTTATAACAACATCACTCTATGCAGTTATTGTGTTCACATCCTCTTTCCTGCAACTCGTGCTGTAGATGGGAATTGGGAAGATTTTTCTGGGTAATAATGCATACAAAATTGGTGAGTAAAGATCGTTGTTTCTTGCAATCAGATGGAATTCTCAGGTAAATGGTAGCTGGTGTTGATAGAAGTGTGTTAAATTGGTCAATATAAGTGACTGCCAGCTCCAGAAGTAGTTGTTTACTGTGGTGGTAGCCAGTCCACCTGAACAGAATGAAAAGTCCTTTTTCAAAATATACTCCATTCGTTAAAATTCTAAGTTATATAAAAACAAAACATTCAATTCATCATTTCATAGAAAGTAACGTTATTCCACGTACAAATGAAGCAAATAGGTAATGGTGTTTTAACAGAAACTTTTAACGAAACTGTGCAGTGACAGGACCTCAGTTTTACTGGTCCACTTTCCAATAGAGATGCTACAGATATCCAAACAACAACTTGATCTACTTATTTATACTGTAGTGGAATAATTGTAGATTAAAATGTCCAGGATGTGCTCTAGCCCCTGCAGTGCAGGTCTCCAGCGACCTCTCCTTGGACACAAACATATCCTCGGAAGAGGGGCAGGCAGTAGGTTCAGATAGACACTTGTCCAGATGGTTGTCCTGAACAATATAGGACAGAATCATGCAAAAGTTCCACAGTTTATCATGTCACATCATCATTTTCTTCTTCAGAACAGGCCACCAATTGATATTAATTCCTGAAATGCCCTGTGATCCAACAATCTGCCACCTTCAGCTCATCGCAACAGCAAACATCAGTGGCATATTCAGATCTTTTATACCACCTAAGAGGACAAATATGGCTGCAGCTTTTCTTATTTGAATGCCAGATGCTCTGAGTGTAGCACTCTCTATTGGAGCACTGGGAGTATCAGACTGGATTTTGTACTGAAGTCGAAACTGAGACTTCATTGCCATTATTGAGGAATGATGTACTTTCTGCTATCTTTCAGATGAGATGTTGAACCAAGACCTAATCTTCTTTCTTAGTGGTGCTGGAAGTAGAATATATTGGCAGCACTATGTTCCAATTCACTTTTAAATTGATTTCATTGACTTCAAAATGACTACAGATAAATTTTTATTCTGTTTTCATTTTTTAAATCACTGCAGAGAAAATCTTAATATTTAATTAATTATTATCATCCCGAATCAATGGGAAAATATATCAATATATTATTAATGCTTTGTCCACATTTTCTTTCTTTAGAGAAGGGGAATAGTTCTGTTTCCCTCTAGATTATTTCTGACTCCGTTTTATTTTGTTTTGCTTTGTGATTCAATGAGATTTTTGAACGGTATCACATTATGCTGCATGTATGTTTTATGTGGTGCCTGATATGTTTTATCTTGTCACATCACCTATGATCAATGCAGATGGCCTGTAGCTGATTTTTAGGCTGCGGTTTTAAATTCATCAAACAGCACGAAGTTGCAACTGAACTGTTTGCAGGGGAATGCAGTGAAGTGCGAGAGAACTGGGTGGATAAAATTCCAGTGATGATCTATTAGGAACGTATAAAAAAAAGCAAATCAAGCACAGGCAGTCTGCAAAATCTTACGGTGAAAGGAAAAGGAGGGTCAATCAAATCCTTTCTCAAATATTGTATGAAATTCCCAGCAGCCACCAAACTGATTTCTCCCATAATATGAACACTTACTACAAAGATAAGTTTTTCGCAAAGTAGACATAGATTGGCCAGAAAATGAGACAAAACTATTTCAATATTTTCTATGTCAAAACTTGATGTGTGGACTTCTGCTGTTTCCAATGCGTAGTCACAAACAAACACAAGGGGGTAACCAGCTGAGGTTTGCGTCATTACAACAGCGCCATGAGATTTTAATGATTAGGACAACCAGTCAGTCACATTGCGTTCCAGTTCTTTGTGTTTATAAGCACCTGCCCTTCAGTTGAAAGTTAGATACAGTGACACCAATGCTACAGCCCCAAGCCCCAATTCAAAGTAACGAGAATGTATTATTTCTGAGAAATATAGAGCAAATTAAAGTGCAAGCAACTCAACTTTGTCTGAGGTATCTTTGAAAGCAGTTGGGTGAACTGTAAACTAACTGAACTGGAGTACGTTTGCTGATGCCACCAAAGTTGGAGGAGTTGCAGACAGTGAGGAATGCTGCCAGAAGACGCAGCCAGATATAGACCAGCTGCAGAAATGGGTGGAGAAATGGCAGATTGAGTTTAATCCAAGCAAGTGCGAGGCGCTGCACTTTGGGAGGTTGCATGTAGATAGCGAGTATACAGTTAATGGCAATACCCTCAACAGCATTGTTGTGCAGAGAGATCTTGGAAGTTCATAGCTTATTAAAGTTGGCAGCACAAGGAAATAGGGTGGTAAAGAAGGCATATCATATGCTTGCCTTCATAGCTAGGGGAATTGAATATAAGAGTCAGGGAGCAATGATGCAGCTCTACACGACTTTTGTTAGGCTGCATTCGGAGTATTGCGTGCCGTTCCAATCATCCCATTACATGAATGATGTGAAACCCTTGGAGTGGGTGCCGAGGAGGTTTACCAGAATACTGTGGATTAGAGGCTTTCATCTTCAGGGACAGGTTGGTTAGACTTTGATTGTTTTGTCCTCAGCGTCAGAGGTTAAGGGGAGATTTGATAGAAGTATATAAAATTATGAGAGGCATAGATGGGGGGGGGGGGTAGACAGTCAGAACCTTTTTCCCAAGGGGGAAATGTCCAACACTAGATGGCATAGCTCTATGGTGAGAGTGAGATGGTTTAATGGTGATGTGCAAGGCAAGTTTTTTTTTTTACACAGCGAATGGTGAGGGCCTGGAATGCATTGCCAGGGGTGATGGTGGTATTTAAGAGGCTTTCAGATAGGCACATGGAAGTGATGGAATATAGGGATACGGAGCAAGTGCAGGTAGGTGAGATAGCTAGTTCAGCTAGGCATCATGTTTGGCACAAACATTGTGAGCTGAAGGGATTATTCCTGTACTGTATTGTTCGATCATTTGAAGTATACTTTTTATGCACAGTCAACTAGAACAGGGTAGTATAGAGTCATACAGTGTGGAAAGAGGCCTTTCGGCCCAACTTGTCCACACCGCCCAACATGTCCCATCTGCACTAGTCCCACCATCCTGCGTTTGGCCCATATCCCTCTGAACCTATGTGCCAAGAGCTTTTTTGTCCACCCTAACTACTTGTGACACCACCTTCAAGGAACTGTGAACCTGCGCTCTGAGATCCCTCTGCTCTCCAACATTCCCCAGAGCCCTACCATTCATTGTGTTTGTCCTGCCCACGTTAGACTTTCCAAAATGCAATATCTAATTCTAGACTCTTCAACAGGGGGGAAACATCCTTCCTATATCTACCATGATCAACCCTCGAAGAGATTTCTGTGTTTGAATTACTGTATGTCACCTCTCATTCTTCTAATCTCTGAGGAATTAAAAACTTAACACACTAAATCTTATTGTGATCAGACAGACAAGCTATCTCAGGAAATGAGATTGCTGAATCTTCGCAGCACTGTTCCTGCAAGTATCTTTTTTTAATTGGTAAAGAGACAAAAATAATACACCATGTTGTGTGCAATTTTGCCACACTGCCCACTGCAACTCCATGCTACCTTTCGTTGACTTGAGGACCTACTGTAGGTCCTTTTGAGCATCAACATTTTGGGGCATAGACAAGTAGAATGGTCACAATCTTTTTCCAGGGATAGGCTAGTCTAAAACTCAAGGTCTTAAATTTAACATGAGAGGGCATGTGCTGACATATTTTACTAGCTTAGGTAGGTAACTTGATTGGTATGGGTGAATTGGGCCAAATGGACTGTTTCTGCGCTGCATAACTATTTTGCATTCTTTCATCATTTGAACATAATTAAATCATATTTTTGTGTTTTTGACTGAAGTAGATAGAGTTTTTCTAAATTTTCACCATCTTCAGTGTCGTTGCCTCCTCATTCAGTTATAGTTTTTGGAAGAATGGCTATGTTGTTCAGCCACTAGAAACAATGTTACCTACAAGAGCCATTACTTCATTGATTCCCTGGTTCACCCGTCTCCACCAATAGGAACTCCCCTTCTAATGCAAGAGCAGCAAGATCTGTTCTGTTATCACTTCCCACCATTCAGGGAATCAAATAATCCTGTTTGATTTTCTTTACCATTGCTGTTGGACTGTTGTACTGTTGTATAAGGTAGGAGGAGTGTTCTGAATCGAAACATACATTGAAATGGAACATGTAGAATTATGCCATAGGTTGGTTTGCAACTCTGCCGAGACAAACCGAGCCAATGTTTCAGGTGCATGCTTTTCACCAGAATGGCACAGTGGCGCAGCGCCAGAGACCCAGATTGACTCCTGACCCCGGGTGCTGTCTCTGTGGAGTTTGCACGTTCTCCCTGCAACCATGTGGGTTTCCTACCACATGCCAAAGGCATGCTAATCTTGTGGGTTATTGGCCTCTGTAAATTGTCCCTTGTATGTAGAGGATGATTGAAAAAGTGGGATAACAGAGAACTCGTGTGAACGAGTGATCGAAGGTTTGTATGGACTCTGAGCCAAAGGGTCTGTTTCCATGCTGTTTCTTTCAATTATGAACCAGGAATAGTTATAAAGCACATTTAAAGACACAAAGAGAGAAAGGGGAAGCGAATGAAAGGGAAAACACATGACAGGACAAAGGGAAACGAAGGTGAAATGACGAAAAAGATGAATGTTCAAGGGGAAAAATATGTTAATGTGGAACAAATGTTATCTGGAGAAGGTTTAAATGCCAAATAGTTATCCAAAGTTATCAGAGGAGAATGGAGGGAATGCTGGAACCAGAATGAAATGCTGATTATCTGAAATAGTTGTGCAATATAGAGTCTACTTATTGAACTTGAACCCCATCAATCTTACATTTTCAAATTAACTTCCTATTTTCATAACATTGGTTGATGTTAACATTGCAAACTCTTAACAGGTGGGGATAAAAATAAAGAGCCACTTGATCATATTGAGGGAAATGTATTTGCAATAAGATGGTATGTGAAAGATCAAGTTTATTTATTTGTACGCAGTGGAGAAAGAAATCAGCATATTTATCGACCACTGAGTATTATCAGCATATTGATTTCCCATCCACTATCAATCAACGACAAACCTCCAATCTCATTCCAATTACTTCACTGGATATCTGCTGGCTAGTATTCATGTTTGTACATGTGTAACCTTCTAACACCTGGTTTATGGAACTTCGTAGGTGTTCTGTAATAGATGTTTGTGCACCAACCATAAATGCTATATTGTGTACAAATCTCCATTTTCTTTTTCATATGATCATAAGATCATGTGATAGACCATTCAGCCCATCAAGTCTACCCTGCCATTCAATCATGGCTGATCTATCTCTCCCTCCTAAACCCATTCTCCTGCCTTCTCCCCATAACCTCTAACACCCATATTAATTTTTGTTTATATCCTTAGTTGACCTGAACATCTGTTAAGAATTATCACCCTTTCGTTGTTGATAGGCCGTCAGTCCTAATGGCCTGTTTCTATCCTATTAATAACCGAAGGAGCAGAAGTAGACCATAGAGCTTCAGAACTGCGTTAAACTTCAGTGTGATTAAATCTTCAGCCTGCACTTTCCTGCCCTTTCCCTGTAGAGATGAACTCTTTTATTATCCAAATATAATTCTGATTTGCCTTTGAATGTATTCCATGATCAGCCTTTACTGCTTTCTTGGATATTATCTCGTGATCTTCTTTTACATGAGTAGTCTTTGAATCGCTTTTGGAAATCCAAATATGCTAAATCTACTGGTTCCCCTTTATCCAGACTGTTTTTACATCTTCAAAGAATTCCAATTAATTTATCTGTCACAATTCATTTTGAAAAGAAAAAACAATAACAATTTGGGTCGGGTGGGTCCCCTGGCCTTAAATTGTTAACTAATTTATCTTTCCACCAATGCTGTTTGACAATCTAAGCTCTTCCAGCATTCATTTTTTTGTTTCAAGTTCCAGCATTGCACTTTTTAAAATTTTACCTTTTTAAGTGATGTCGGCTCTACTTAATTATGCTATGATTTTCCAAATGCCTTGCTACTACTTCCTTAATAATAATTCGAAAAGCAGATCAGAGGTTCTCTATCCTTTTACCGACATCCCAAGTCTTTCCACCATCTACAAAGCAAGCAGGGAGCGTGGTTTAATATTGTTAACTTGTCTGGATGAAAGCAGATCCAGTAATTCTACATTACCATACAGGACACAAGAGCCTATTTGATCGGCATCTAATCAAACACACTAAACATTAGTTTCCTGCAAATATCAGGCAGAGTGACTGGAGCAGGTGGTAATCTCCAAATTGTACTGCAGTCCCTTGACTTGTCTACTCCAAGCATATCTCAAACTCGCAACCAATAGGGAAATGAGTGCGATGGCATAGGCACTCAACCATCCAAGTTGCACATCATCTTGACTTGTACACTATTGAGTACCTTTTCCAGAAGGTCCGCAGTGGTTCTCACTCACCACCAGCATCTCAGTGATGGGCTATATATTTTAGCTTTCCCAATCTTGTAATTCTTGAAGCTGAATACATTATAGTTAGTTTATGTTCATTAATAGCTTGCGAATGACAGAAAGCTGGTTGGCAGCGTGAACTGTGAGGAGGATGCTATGAGGCTGTAGAGTGACTTGCATAGGTTGGGTGAGTGGGCAGATCCATAGCAGATGTAGTATAATGGGGATAAATGTGAGGTTATCCACTTTGGTGGCAAGAACAGGAAGGCAAATTATTATCTGAATAGTATCAGATTACGAAAAGGAGAGGTGCAACGAGACCTGGGTGTGCTTGTACATCAGTCACTGAAAGTAAGCATGCAGGTACAGCAGGCAGTGAAGAAAGCTAATGACATGTTGACCGTCATTGTGAGAGGGTTTGAGTTTAGGAGCAAGGAGGTCCTACTGCAGTTGTACAGGGCCGCTGGAATATTGCGTGCGATTTTGGTCTCCTAATTTGAGGAAGGACATTATTGCTATTGAGAGAGTAGAGCATAGGTTCACCAGGTTAATTCCCAGGATGGCGGGACTGACATATGATGTAAGAATGGGTCGACTGGGCTTGTATTCACCGGAATTTAGAAAGATGAGAGGAGATCTTATGGAAACATATAAACTTCTTAAAGGATTGGACAGACTAGATGCTGGAAAAATGTTCCCGATGTTGCGGGAGTCCAGAACCAGGGATCACAGTTTAAGAATAAGGTGTTAGACCGAGATGACTGAGGACATTTAGGACTGAGATGAGGAAAAACTTTTTCACGCAGAGAGTTGTGAATTTGTGGAATCCTCTGCCACAAATGGTAGTGGAGGCCAATTCACTGTATGTTTTCAAGAGGGAGTTAGATTTAGCTCTTAGGGCTAAAGGAATCAAGGGATATGGGGAAAAAGCAAGAACGTGGTACTGATTTTAGATGATCAGCCATGATCATATTGAATGGCAATGCTGGCTCAAAGTTGCAAATGGTCTACTCCTGCATCTATTTTTCTATGTTTCTATTAAAAATGTATTCCATCTTCTTTGCAATGACTGATGTTAAATCAAATGGATTATAGTTTATATACAAACTGGTTTAGGTTATATTCAATTAGATTATATTCAAACTTCTTTTGAATTGAGACAGTACATTTAGAGTTTTCCATTCCATTGGACCTTCTTAGTAATAATAGAAATTGAATTCAATGTATCCACCATCCCAGCCACTTAAGGTTCTAGGATGAATGCTGTTAGGTTTTGTGACTGATTAGCCTTTGGTTTTACCTACCATTAGTTTAATTGGAATTTGTTCCCAGTGATAATTATTTTAAGTTCCTTACTTTTGTTTCTGGATCTTTTATATTATTGGATGATGTTCAGTGTCATCTCCATGAAGATGGCGTGCTGGAGCGCCATCGCGGGACGGAGCGGGCGATGCCTTGCCTGGGTCGCCGTGCTGGAACTCCGGTGAGCTGAGACCGCCGAGACAAACATCGCGGAGCCGCGGGTCTGTGGAGCGGCCAGCTGCGGGCGGCGGCGCTGAACTTTAACATTGGGAGCCAGTGGGGCAGCTCCATTCAGCGCGGCCTTGTCGGCTTCGGAAGCCGTGGACTCCAGTAGGAAGCGGCCGTTCCAGGTGGCCCAAGCCGCTGAGAGGATTCTCCCGACGCCGGAGCACCATCACCCGGCGAGAACGGCCTGGAACACCGGGCCTCCGTGAAGGCAACTATGGAGGCCTCAATATGCCTGACTATGGGTGGACATGGGTTGGGGACTGGACTTTGTGCCTTCCCTCATAATGGGAACCATTGTGGGGGGATGTTTTTATGTTTAAATCTCTTTATTAGTGTTGTGTCTGTATTCTTTATTTTATGTGCTGCATGGCAAGAAGCATTTCACTACACCAATTGGTGTATGTGACAAATAAACTAACCTTGAACCTTGAACCTTGAAGACAGATACAAATTATTTATTGAAAGTTTTTGCCATTTCCTTATTTTCCGTGATAGTTCCACTTTTTTGTCCAATGGCACAAAATGTTCACTTGGCCACTTTCTTTTTAAACTCATGGACGAGCTCTAACTCTCATTATTTTGATTTCTGATGGTCACTCATCATCTGTTTTCATTAACTTTAATCATCCTTCCCTTGTATTTAAATTTTCGAATTCTTGCCTACTACTTATTTTAACATCTTTGCATTTTATTTCAATTGGATAACTATCTTAATTTCTTAATCCTTCTGGTAGTCCTTGTTTCTCCATAGAATATATTTTTGTTGAGAATCCTGAAATACTTACTTGTTTGCCACTTCTTATAAAGTGATTTACAGTCTATTTTCCCAGCACTCTTTGGGCAATTCTTTCTTCATAGCTTTGTAACTGCGGTCATTTATTTTACCGTCTTAAATGTAACATCTCACTAAAAACAAAGCTAGTTTCAGACCTAAGTTACTCAATGCAAACTTCTGGAAGAACTCTGTGGAATGAGTGGCATCTGTGCAGGGAAAGGAATTGTTGATATTCCCGGTTGAGATCCTGCATCAAATGCCCACCATTCCTTTCCTTCCACAAATACTGTGATCCTCCAGCACCTTTTTTAGCACCTGCAGTCTCGTATGTGTCTGTTTCTCACTCTCTAACTGTAATTGGAATTCCATTATGTTTGATTACCCTTCCCTTCGCGAATCTTTTCTAAGAGATCAGTAATCACTCCTGTCTCATTACACATGTCCTTCAGCTGGGCAAGTGGGCCAAGGAATGTCTAATAGAATTTAAGCAGAGGATTCTAGGAGTACAGTACATAGTTCCCTGAAAGTGACATACAAGTAGGTAGGGCGGTGAAGAAGGAATTTGACAAAGGCATGTTAGCCTTCATCAGTCAGGGAATTGAGTATAGAGGTTGGGATCGACACAAAATGCTAGAGTAACAGGCAGCATCTCTGGAGAGAAGGAATAGGTGACGTTTCGGGACTAGACCCTTCATCAGACTGAGAGTCAGGAGAGGGAGACATAAAAATATGGACGGGTAAGGAGTGAAAACGCGAGATCAAGGGACGAAGTTCAAAGAAGATGTAGAATGGATCATTGTTAGCTGAGGGGAAGTTGACAATGAGGCATACAATCATTTAAACATAATCTGGAGCACATTGAATCTAGTCGGGGAACTAGACTACGATGGGGAAGGGATGGAAAGAGAAGAAAAGCAAGGGTTAGAGAAGTCAATGATCGCTTGGGCAGCTTACAACATTGACTTAACATGATCTTTGAACTTTGTCCCATTTGATCTCTCGTTTTCACACCTTACATGTCTATGTCTCCCTCTCCTCTGACTCTCAGTCCGAAGAAGGGTCTCAACCTGAAACGTCACCCATTCCTTCTCTCCAGAGATGCTGCCTGTCCCGCTGAGTTACTTTAGCATTTTGTGTCTATCTTCGGTGTAAACCAGCATCTGCAGTTCCTTCGTAAGCATTAAAGTTGCACAAGACTCTGGTGAGGCAGCACTTGAAGTATTGTGATTCATTTTGGTCGCCTTGCTGTAGGAAAGATGCCATTAAACTGAAAAGTGTGCAGAGAATATTTATGAGGAATGTTTCAGACTATTGCGGGTTAGCTGTTGGGAGAGATTGTGGAAGCTAATTATTTACCTTGGGTATTATGGAGGTATATAAAATCAAGAGGGAAATAGATAGGGTGAATGCACAGACACGTTTTCCTAGGGTCGGGGAATTAAGAATTAGAGGTCATAGGTTTAAGGTAGAGGGAAAAGATTGAATCGGAATCTGAGGAACCACCTGTTTACAGAGAGGGTGGTGGGTATATGGAACAAGCTGCCAGAAGACGTGGTTGAGGTACATGCAATAACAACATTTAAAATACAATTGGATAGGACATGTTTAAAGGGATGTGGGCCAATAATGGGCCAATAATTCTTCCTTGATGCTCATTGAAGATAGTTGGTGCCATTGCCACTATTTATCTTTGAGCCTCAAAAATACTTTGGTTGATTTGGGTAGATGAATGCTTAACATATTTGAGTGATATTTGTCTGCTGTTTTAATACAGGCATTATCCTATTTATTTTAAATGAGCCAACACGTCTGTTACAGCACCAGAGATAGGAATGCCATGCTAATCCATTAAATGTTCTGCAGTAAACATTCATTTCAATAATGATTCCCTTGTGCCAGAAAATGTCTAAGTGCTTCACATGAAGGGAAGCAAGGCAATGAATACAAGATTGTTTTGGATAAGGTAAAACATCAAAAACCCCACAGAAAAAAAACTAAAGACAGATATAAGGGAAGGATTCTGAATATATTTTTGAAACTGCAGAGAATACATGGATAGGAAAAGTCTAGAAGGATACAGGTGAGGTGTGGGCAAATGGGACTGGTTCAGATAGGGCATCTTGGTTGGCATAGGCAAGTTGGGCTGAAGGGGCTGATTTCATGCTCTATGACTATGAATATAACGAGGAATAGAGAGCAAACAGGGCACAGTAAATAATGAGAGATTGGCTACATTTTAGTGTTTTTTCTCTGGAACAGAGAAAATTGAGGTGACAGTTTATTATGACTTTCAAAGAATCATCAAGCGGCCTAAAAAGAGTGGATCGCCTATATTTCTTATCAGCTGGATCAATATAGCTGGACCATTAATTGTAAGGTAAGAGATGAGTTGACAAGAGTTTGCTTTCACCCAATGATGGCTTAGGGTCCAAAACTTGGTGATATGAATATTATTGGCGTTGTGGGTATTTGGGTGAGCACAGGATGGATTGTTACCAACAAAGTTGTGGACTAAGAACCAGGAATCGATTGTAACAGATAGTGGATGAGAGAGTGTGGAAAACCAGCAGAAACCAAAATGCTAGAGGAGCACGTGGTTCAAAGTCAGAATTGGAAGGGCGCGAAGAAATAGTGTCAAGAAATGAGAACATAGGATTTACGTGATGTACTCTCTCTCTATTTAATATCATAAATTGATTAGTACCTCGCTTGCATACTCCACTGTAAGCATGGATGTCTCCAAGAAGGCCGCTGCGGCAGACGCCTCCCAGAGGACCGTGAAGAAGCTGAGGCCGAAGCCTCACGGCTCAGAGCCTCGCGGGCTGGAGGTGGAGCCTCGCAAGTCGACGAAGCTCGTGGCCAACAGTACCTGGGTCGGCGGAGCCTGGGACAGCCCCTGGGTTGACAGAGCCCGCAGATGCGGCCTTCATTGATGGAGCTGGGGCCTGGGTCGGTGCCATGGAGGCAGTAGTGGAGAGGTTGGTGTGGCGACTGTATAGGAGAGGCCAACTGGCGGACCATGTGAGAGTGAGGATGCCACTGCCGGGGGAAGGAACAAAGGAAGACCCGACCTGGGGAAACTGCCGTGACGGTGGGGGGGGGGTGAGAACAATGGAGGATCCGGCATGAGGGGTCCGCTGGAAGGGAGGGGACGAACGATGGAGTACCTGGCAGGGGGGGAAGGAAAATGAACAATGGAGGACCTGGCATGGAGGGACAGCTGTGAGGGAGGGGGAGGGGGGAGAACAGAGTTGGAGGGAGGAGAACAAAGGGGGACCTGGCGTGAAAACTTTGTAACTTTGTCAGCGTCCTTTATGTGGCGACTGTTTGCATACCTTGGATATGCAAACAAAGAGTTTCACTCTGACCTGTCACATGTGACAATAAAGTATTCATTCATCATTCATTCATTCCTTTAGCTTTGAACGGTCCTACCTTAGATTATATTTTATCATTTGTCATTCGAACCTCAGAGAGGCTCAAACGAAACTCTGTTTCTACAGCCATACAAACAAAACAATTCCTACAAAACATACAAACAATTGTCACCCTGTCATTTTGAGCTTATTGGAAAAAAGAAACTGTTTAATTCCTCCGTTGACCAGTATCAGTTCTGGTCTCATGCTTTTGAGGCCAAGATTTGATATAGGAGTTCCATGAAGATAATGGCAATGTATTCAGCAAGTTCACATGATTAGAGTTAGTTTTTCAATCTGACTCAGATTTTCCAATTAACATTATTTTAACCCTGCTGGTAAGTTTGAAATGGAATCCTGCCAAAGTTTAGCACCAGCAATCCGGAAATGACTGTTGAAAAAGTGTCATTTTTTTTCTTTTTATGTTCGTTGTATAATTATGCCATTCCTTCAAAGGAAGTAACTTATTGACATCAACCTAGCCACAGTGTCAGGCTGAATGAGACAGCGCAAAGCTTTGGCATTGAACTTGAACCAGACTGCATTAATTTATTCTTTTATCTCTTAAGGGGAAATTGTATAAATATTTGAAGCTGTGTATAATTATCGCTTGCTTCCATTCTCTCCTCAGTCCTCCTTTGGTTGAACCCTTGTTCATATTATTGTTATGCTTGGTAGCTCACTCACTCTAATGTTGCTTTAGCTGGCTTCTGTTCAGCATTGCCCAACTGAGTCAAAACTCTGTTGGCCATATCTAATCTTCTTTGCGTCCATTTCACCATCGGCATTGAACTAAATTGTCCTCTGTCTCTATCTCTACATCCTTCTCCAGCCCTACAAACCTCTGAACTGTCCACAGTAAATGTGGCTTTCAGTGCACTTCCATATTTTTCAGCTTCATGATTGATGGATGGTTCCTCACCAACCTCGGTTCTAGCCCTCCACAGATACTGCCTGACTTGCTGAATAACTCCAGCACTCTTTTTTTTTGTTCTGGATTCCAGTGCCTGCAGTTTGTTGTGTTTCCGAACCTCGGGAATTCTCTTCAATACTTGCCTCTGTCCTTTGTCAAAATACTCCCTTGAGCATACCTCCCTAGCTAAAAGAACATCTTGGTCCTAATAGTACCTAATGTGGCTCAACATCACATACTGGCTGATCGCATTGCAAAGTGCCTTGGGATGTTTCACAATGGTATATCAATGCAAATTGCTTTTGTTGCAGTCATGCCAAAATGTCTACTCTCTATTCTGAAAAGGTTTCAGCCTTCCCTTGTAAAATGGAAAATGGTTGATGCTGCTGAGTCGTGTCATTTTTAGAGTAAGCAAACTATTACTTCAAACGCACTCTTTCTTTGACTGACATGCACAGCTGTAGAGCTGTGAGGCACCTGCTAGAGGTGACTATATACAGATGTTATAAAACAGCCGCTGATAATTAATTAATAGATGTTCAGAATCTGTTAACTGAAAGAGACACTAAGGGAGACTTCTGTAACAATTTTGCCAACTGCTTTCGCAATTTCACGTTAATATTTAACACCCATCAACAATTATGATGTATGTTTCTTTTTACGTTAATATCTTTGGCTTGCTAGATTTGAAAGCCATGGTAAGTACTTTTAAATTGTAACAGACAAAGTGTGTTGTTAAATTGAGCTTTTACATTTGGGATTCTTGGAAGCAATCTTTAATGAAATGCAAAACTTTCACTTCCCTGAAGGGGGAAGGGGGGGGTTGGGGTGGGGGAATGAATCATATATCTAATTGCAATGCATTATTTACATAAAGAATAACTTGTTTCATGTGGTTTATTTTTTGTGTGGTGTGAGATGATCATTTGCATATAGGTTGCTTTGAGTGGCTTCCTGCAGCTGTTAAGGATCATAAAATGCTTCCAGGGACAACAGATTTCACAGTAAATTTCTCAGAGCCATCACAGAATTGATGAGGTTTGCTAAATTGTCAACAGCAGATCTGACAATTTCATTCTTCGAAAAATATGAACAGCTTTTTTCATCTTTCACATCCTTCTCGGTAGTGTACAGTATACATGAGATATCTGCCTTGTGTTTTGCACTGCAGCCTGCATTTTGTAGTGTTTGAGGTTTAGAAATTGCAGGATTGCTAAGTTGCCACAAAAAGCAAAAAATAATGGAGACCAGGATCCTGAAATAAAAATCCAAAATGCTGGAAATACTCAGGAGGTAAGGCAACTCCAGTGGTGAAAGAAATAATGTTCCTGGTTGATGATCTTACATTAGAAACTTTAATACTAGTGGCTTGAAGAATTCTAGCAAAAGACTTGTCAAAGTACCATTTCAAGCTCATAAAATCAAAATGGCAATATTTTCTTCAGCGTTTTGAAGATTTTGAAACAATTTGATAGTAAAACCCTTCATTTACCAGCTTTGAGTTATTTTCATTTTTGTCACTAAGAGATATCCCAAAATATTGAAACAAAACATTACATAACAACATGTACATGCAATTTAGCATTTCCTTTAAAACAGAAAAACACAAATGCTTCTTGAATTATATGCACAATGCAAATGTTATAGTAAATTGTGTGTCTGTTATCAACTTGAGTAGATGTGGCAAGTAACTAAATATTGTATCAAACCTAAAAAGTGTATGCTGGAAAATAAACTGGGTCCATCACAGCCTTGTTCACAAATTTGAATGTTCATGAACAAGCGTCTGGAGAAAGTAGTGAGCATTGCCTGGTCCACCAAGAGTACTGACCTCTCTGCATCAAAGGGATCTACAGGAAGCATTGCTTCAAGAATGTGGCTGATCATTAAAGAGCCACATCACCCTGGCCACGCTCTCTTCTCACTGTTACCATCGGGGAAAAAAGGTACAGGAGCCTAAAACCTGTTACCTCCAGGTTCAAGAACAGCTTCTATCCATCAGGCTCTTGAACCACCCTATTCACCTCTCACTACAACCCTACCTTAGCACCAATCCAGTACAGAATTTGCACTATCTGCACTTTGTAATTTGTTTTTTTTTGCATCGTTATGGTCTAGTTTACTTTGAATAACTGATATTTTAATGTATATTTATTGTTCTTCGTGTCTGTAAAACTGCAGCAAGCAAGATTTTTTTTTCCACTTCATATCCAGTGTATATGACATGAACATTCTTGACTTGACTCTTGGCAAATTTTAGAAGCAGGGTGTAAAGTATAAACATTGGTCTGTCATGCATTTACTGCATACAATTTCTATTACAATGTCTATATCATTTCAACATGTCCTGTTGATGATATTGTAGCAGTTTTACTGGAAAATATAGTCACAGATGTGTGCCATTCAGTAGTTTGTTACTTTTCTAAAAATATTAACACATCATAAAGAATAAGCAAGATTGATAAGCTACTGTCAGCCCATGCTTGAGGCATGCGATCCAGCTTGAACCCATTCAGGTATCATTGTCCCATAATGCATTCCTAATTACATAATGTCCTTCCCCCTCAGCATAAAATATGGTAAGAGGTATATAAAGAGAGACTTTACTGTTTACTCCATGATCTATTATCAGTGGTCGAGCCAAATACAACTCACTTAGCTTAATTTATTCCATCACAAAAAAAACGTGGTGTACCATCTTGTACCTGTAATTTGTGGAAAATATATCTCAAGGTGACTTGGAAAGCAGTCTTATGTTTACTACTTTTTCAGTTTAGTTTGATTGTTCTTTTTACATATTACAGCATAGGAATAGGCTATCAGTTAGTTAGTTTAGTTTATTGTCATGAGGTACAGTGAAAAGCTTTTGTTGCATGCTAACCAGTCAGCGGAAAGACTGTACATGATTACGATTAAGCCTTCCACAGCTTAAATCCAAAGTCCCATCCAAAGAGTGGAACAATTGTAATGTGTGATTGCAGATCCACTTCTGAGACCAGCACATAAAGAGTCGCCTGGCTTGGGCTCCATCTTGGACTTTTTCTGGATGAGACCTCTGCTCTGTTTTGTCTCGCCCCATCAGCATACCCTTTGTTCCATTTTTTTTTTTTAACAGATGACCTTTATTTCTTCACCTCTCTGTATTATTAATCTACTTTTCATAGGTCTATCTTGCTTTCAATTTTGTAGCATTATAATTCATCTCCTAGTTCTGATATTGATTTCTTTAGTATTTCACTACTCTCCAAACTGTGTTATTACTGAGATATTGTGCAGGTGGTTGGAATAATGTCCTTGAAACTCAATTTGCTAGTTGAATAGTCTTTTTTTCTTATATTCATTCATGGATGTGGGCTTCACAGGCTGAGCCAGCATTTAATTGGTCATTTCTAGTTGCCCTTGAGAAGGTGGTGGCGAGCTGTCTTCTTGAACTGCTGCAGTCCTTGAGGTGTGCGTATACCCACACAATGCTATTAGGGAGGGAGCTCCAAGATTTTGACCCAGTGATAGCAAAAGAACGATTATGTGTTTGCACATCAGAATGCTGTGTGGCTTGGAGGGTAACATCCAAGTGGTGGTGTTCCCATGCCTATGTTGCCGGTGTCCTTCTAGCGGATAAAGATCGTGGATTTGGAAAAAGCATTCTAAGGAGTCTCAGTGAATTGCTGCAGTGCTGTTACTGTGCGTCAGTGCTGGAGTGAGTGAATATTTGTGGATTAGGGTGCTTCTCAGGCAGGCTGCAATGTCCTGTATGATGTGTTAAAGAAGGAACTGCAGATGCTGGAGAATCGAGGGTTACACAAAAAGCTGGAGAAACTCAGCGGGTGCAGCAGCAACTAAGGAGCGAAGGAGATAGGCGACGTTTCATGTCGAGACCCTACTTCATGTCCTGTATGATGTTGAGCTGCCTGAGTGTTGTTGAAACTATACTCATCCGAGGCATTATACAAGATTATTACCCAAACATTTTCTAAATTGCCCTTCTGGGGCTATTCTGGGGATTTTCAGAGCTTTGTCGTGTAATTATTTATTTTCTCAATGATTAATCGATTTCCAAGAGATAAGTAAGTTTCGGCCCGAATACCTCAGATTAGGTATTATCCCTTTCTACAATAAATCCCTACTTCAGCAGAAAAAGTGGCCTGAATGGCATAATTCATGAGACCATTCCAAAAATTTAGCATCAGGTCAAAATATTGATTTAACGAAGGGGGAAGTGCAGTCTGTCTTGGGAAGTGATGGTTTCAAAGTAAGGAAGTGATAAACCACCCACTGGACAGGGAATATGATTCAAAACCAAATTCCAGTGTGATGTGATCATCAGTCGATCATGGGTGTTCTACAATCAGTTGTACTATCAAAGTTTGGTCAAAAAGGGACAAACCAGGTCAAAATCATACTCTTCATCCTCTTATGAGTGTCTCAGTCTCAAAGCTGTTGAATACTGTAGAGCTGTATTTTCTTGGCTCTGCTCCCAGATACTGTCCTAAATATGTGTGTAGTGCAGAGGCAAAATGAATGGTATTTCTGCACAAACTTCATCTGACTCTTCAGAGATCTGCTGTTGGGGAAATTGGAGTAATAAAAAAGCCTGTTGGCACTTTAACACAACATTAGACAGCATTTTCTTTAGGTAAATGTACGTGCTTTCATGTGTTCTGTTGTCTTGATTGTGAACTTGATAAATGTCATCTAAATAACCTAAATATTGTTAGCTGCTGTGATGATATCAACATACGCTGAGGTGTTAATATCCAAGCAACAAGGCATTGACTCCACCTCATAGCACGTCTAACCAGAGTCAAAGTACATACATCACTGCAATGTGTATACATTAAAGGAAATATCATCATTTCATTGGCTTTGGCCTTCCCGATGTTGAATTTGAACCTGATTTCTGCTCATCTAAAACTGACAACAGACAAGCAATTTGATAATTTTTAGACGTTAACGGTCTAGAGAGATGGCGGTGAAGTAGAGATTGGTATTGTCAGTCTATGGAGAAATCTGGCACTGTGTTTTCAGATATGAGGGGTTATAATACAGAAGGAGGAGCTATGCAGTTGATTCTCTGGCTGCGTCTAGATGGCTAATAATGGAAAAACACAAATATTGTTCCGTGCATCCATCTGGTAGAGAGGGTTTGGACAGGGCTATTTAATACATCTTTTTCCTACTGTTGCCTATTTGTTACCATCTATGGGGTTGATCAATTTGCTATTGCCAAGGTTATAGTTAGAAGCAGTGGAGCGATGACTTGGTGCACCAAACTTGAATGGGCAGTTGAGTGGGAGGATTCATCCACACCTCCCTGGAAATGATTGGAGTAGGCATAGGCAATCCTACTTTCCTAAGTAAAAGGCATAGTCCTTTGTATAGTGCTCAATGGAAATTGCTTCAGTATTAAAATAAATAAAATTACTGTAAATGTTGATTGAAAATATAAAAAGAGGGCAACACAGTTGTGCGGCTGGTGGAGCTGCTGCCTCACAGCTCCAGAGACCTGGGTTAAATCCTGATCTTGGGTGCTGTCTGCGTGGAGTTTGTACGTTTTCCCTGTAACCTTGCGGGTTTCCTCCGCGTGCTCTGGTTTCCTCTCACATCACATATACGTGTGGGTTTGTAAATTAATTGCCCCTAATATGTCGGGAGTGGATGCAAAAGTGGGATAATATAGAATTATAGTGAATGGGCGATTGAATGTTGGCACAACTCGGCTGTATCTCAAAAATTAAATAAAATAAAATAACTCAGTGTAGTTTGCATTTTTCTATAACACTAATCATAAAACATATCTTGCCATAGAGGGAGTACAGAGAAGGTTCACCAGACTGATTCCTGGGATGGCAGGATTTCCATATGAAGAAAGACTGGATAGACTCGGCTTGTACTCGCTGGAATTTAGAAGTTTGAGGGGGGATCTCATAGAGACTTATAAAATTCTTAAGGGGTTGGACAGGCCAGATGCAGGAAGATTGTTCCCGATGTTGGGGAAGTCCAGGACAAAGGGTCACTGTTTAAGGATAAGGGGGAAGTCTTTTAGGACTGAGATGAGAACATCATTTTTCACACAGAGAGTGGTGAATCTGTGGAATTCTCTGCCACAGAAGGTAGTTGAGGCCAGTTCGTTGGCTATATTTAAGAGGGAGTTAGATGTGGCCCTTGTGGCTAATGGGATCAGGGGGTATGGAGAGAAGGCAGGTACAGGATACTGAGTTGGATGATCAGTCATGATCATATTGAATGGTGGTGCAGGCTCGAAGGGCCGAATGGCCTACTCCTGCACCTATTTTCTATGTTTCTATATTGTACAGGACAGGGGCACGTGAGAGGCTAGAAGTTGGTATAAAGTTGGTGTGGGTAAAGGTTAGTGGACAGAATAGGCAGGTGAAGGCGGAGAGCGAGGAAGGAGAGTTGGTTTAAACTGCACGCACAGTGCATTCAGAAAGTATTCAGACCCCTTCACTTTTTCCACATTTTGCTACGTTACAGCCTTATTTTAAAATTGATTAAATTCATTTTTTTAATCATCAACCTACACACAATACCCCAGAATGAAGAAGCGAAAACAGGTGTATTTTATTTTAATGCAAGGGGCCTGAGGGGTACGGCAATTGAGCTTAGGGCATGGATAGGTACGAGCGACTGGGATGTTGTAGCCATGACTGAAATCTGGTTAAGGAAGGGGCAGGACTGGCAGCTCAATGTTCTGGGGTACAGGAGCTTCAGGAGAGACAGGGGTGAGGGAAAAAAAGTGGGGGGTTGCATTGTTGCTCAAGGAGGATGTCACGGCAGTGGTCAGAGGTGACATTATGGAAGGTTCGTTAAGTGAGGTTATATGGGTGGAGCAGAGGAACAAGAAAGAGATGGCTACCTTGTTGGGGTGTACTACAGATCCCCGAAGAGTCAGCGGAAATTAGGAGAACAGATATGCCAGGAGATTGCATTCAGCTGCAGGAAAATAAGGTTGTTGTAGTAGGGGGTTTTAACTTTCCCAATATAGACTGGGATGGGGATGTGATGCGTTCAATTTTTCAACTAGTAGCTTGGATAGGGTACAACCAGTGGATGTGGTGTATCTGGAGTTCCAGAAGGCTTTCGACAAGGTCCCACATAAGAGATTAGTATATAAACTTAAAGCATACGGCATTGGGGGTTCAGTATTGATGTGGATAGAGAACTGGCTGGCAAACAGGAAGCAAAGAGTAGGAGTAAACGGGTCGTTTTTACAATGGCAGGCAGTGACTAGTGGGGTACCGCAAGCTCAGTGCTGGGACCCCAGCTATTTACAATATACATTAATGATCTGGATGAGGGAATTGAAGGCAATATCTCCAAGTTTGCGGATGACACTAAGCTGGGGGGCAGTGTTAGCTGTGAGGAGGATGCTAGGAGACTGCAGGGTGACTTGGATAGGCTGGGTGAGTGGGCAAATGTTTGGCAGATGCAGTATAATTTGGATAAATGTGAGGTTATCCACTTTGGTGGCAAAAATAGGAAAACAGACTATTATCTAAATGGAGGCCGATTAGGAAAAGGGGAGATGCAGCGCGACCTGGGTGTCATGGTACACCAGTCATTGAAGGTAGGCATGCAGGTGCAGCAGGCAGTGAAGAAAGCGAATGGTATGTTAGCTTTCATAGCAAAAGGATTTGAGTATAGGAGCAGGGAGGTTCTACTTCAGTTGTATAGGGTCTTGGTGAGACCACACCTGGAGTATTGCGTACAGTTCTGGTCTCCAAATCTGAGGAAGGACATTATTGCCATAGAGGGAGTGCAGAGAAGGTTCACCAGACTCATTCCTGGGATGTCAGGACTGTCTTATGAACAAAGACTGCATAGACTCGGTTTATACTCTCTAGAATTTCGGAGATTGAGAGGCTATCTTATAGAAACTTACAAAATTCTTAAGGGGTTGGACAGGCTACATGCAGGAAGATTGTTCCCGATGTTGGGGAGGTCCAGGACAAGGGGTCACAGCTTAAGGATAAGGGGGAAATCCTTTAGGACTGAGATGAGAAGGACTTTTTTCACACAGGGAGTGGTGGGTCTCTGGAACTCTCTGCCACAGAGGGTAGTTGAGGCCAGTTCATTGGCTATATTTAAGAGGGAGTTAGATGTGGCCCTTATGGCTAAGGGGATCAGAGGGTATGGAGAGAAGGCAGGTACGGGATACTGAGTTGGATGATCAGCCATGATCATATTGAATGGCGGTGCAGGCTCAAAGGGCCGAATGGCCTACACTGCACCTAATTTCTATGTTTCTATGTTTCTAAGTACTGAAGGTACTTTGGTATCCACTTTGGTATCAAAAACAGGAAGGCAGATTATTATCTAAATGGCGTCAAGTTGGGAAAAGGGGAAGGACAACGGGATCTGGGGTCCTTGTTCATCAATCTATGAAAGTAAGCATGCAGGTACAGCAGGCAGTGAAGAAAGCGAATGGCATGTTGGCCTTTATAACAAAAGGAGTCGAGTATAGGAGCAAAGAGGTCCTTCTGCAGTTGTACAGGGCCCTAGTGAGAACACACCTGGAATATTGTGTGCAGTTTTGGTCCCCTAATTTGAGGAAGGATATTCTTGCTATTGAGGGAGTGCAGCGTAGGTTTACTAGGTTAATTCCTGGGATGGCGGGACTGTCATATGCTGAGAGAATGGAGTGGCTGGGCTTGTACACTCTGGAGTTTAGAAGGATGAGAGGGGATCTTATTGAAACATATAAGATTGTTAATGGTTTGGACACACGAGAGGCAGGAAACATGTTCCCGATGTTGGGGGAGTCCAGAACCAGGGGCCACTGTTTAAGATTAAGGGGAAAGCCATTTAGAACGTAGACAAGGAAACACTTTTTCTCACAGAGAGTTGTGAGTCTGTGGAATTCTCTGCCTCAGAGGGTGGTAGAGGCCGGTTCTCTGGATACTTTCAAGCGAGAGCTAGATATGGCTCTTAAAGATAGCGGAGTCAGGGGATATGGGGAGAAGGCAGGAACGGGGTACTGATTGGGGATGATCAGCCATGATCACAGTGAATGGAGGTGCTGGCTCGAGGGGCCTACTCCTGCACCTATTGTATATTGTCTATTGTACTGTCGTGTATGAAGGTAGACAAATCTCCAGGAACTGATCTGATATATCCGAGGACATTGCGGGAGCCCTGGTTGAAATTTACGAGTCGTCCTTTAATAGACTGGAGAGTGGCAAATGTTGTGCCTCTTTTCAAGAAGGACTGCAGGGAACATGCTGGGAACTGTAGGTCGGTGAGCTTAACATCTGTAATTGGATAATTACTAGAGAGTATTCTGAGGGATGGGTTATACAGGCATATATTTGGATGGGCAAGGTCTGATTAGGGATAGTCAGCATAGTTTTGTACGTGGGAAGTCGCGTCTCACAAATCTGATTGATTTTTTTGACGACGTAGCCAAAAGGTCGATGAGAGCAGAGCTAGGGACTTTGTTTTCAATAAGGCGTTCGACAAGGTTCCGCATGGTCGGCTGCTCTGAAATGTTAGATTGAATGGGATCCAAGGAGATAGCAAATTGGCTCCATGGAAGGAAGCAGAGGGTGATGGCAGAAGGTTGCTTCTCAGACTGGAGGCCTGTGACTAGTGGTGTGCCTCGGGGTTCGGTGCTGGGCCCGTTACTGTTTGTCATCTACATCAATGATTTGGATGAGAATTTACAGGGCAAGATTAGCGAGTTTGCTGATGATACAAAAGTAAGTGGTTTTACAGATAGTGAAGATGGTTGGGAAAGATTGCAGCAGGGTCTGGATCGATTGGCCAGGTGGGCTGAGGAATGGTTGATGGAATTTAATACAGAGAAGTGTGAGGTGTTGCATTTTGGTATGTCTAACAAGGTCAGGACCTACACAGTAAATGGTTGTCCTCTGGGTAGTGTTGTAGAGCAGAGGGATCTAGGAATACAGGTGCATGGTTCCTTGAAGGTCGAGTCGCAGGTAGATAAGGTGGTCAAAAAGCCTTTTGCCATTTTGGCCCTCAGTCAGAGTATTGAGTATAGAAATTGGAACGTTATGTTGCAGTTATATAAAGCGTTGGTGTGACTGCATTTAGAATATTGTGTTCTGTTCTGAGCACCATGTTATTGAAATATATTGTTAAGCTTGAAAGGATTCAGAAAAAATTTACAAGGATGTTGCCAGGACTAGAGGGTGTGAGCTATAGGGAGAGGCTGAGTAGGCTGGGTCGCTATTCCATGGAGCGCAGGAGGATGGGGGGATCTTATAGAGGTGTACAAAATCATGAGAGGAATAGATCGGGTAAATGCACAGTGTATCTTGCCTAGAGTAGGGGAAACGAGGACCAGAGGACATAGGTTCAAGGTGAACGGGAAAAGGAAAGGTGAAAGGTGAAAGACCGACGGCCGGCCTGCAGCCTACAACAACTTGAAGCCGCGGTCTCCAGTTAGGAGGTGGCTGATATGGGAGCTCCGGGCCGCGGGGTATGCTTGACCTGTCCCGATGTCAGCGTTCCGACCATCCGGACCAGAGGGGTTGAACATCAGGCCGTCCATAGTGGCGACTACGGAGAGTGAGGCCCCCGACCACAGGTGAACAAGGGAGGAGGAGGACTGTCTGAACTGTATTGCCTTTCATCACAGTGAAGAATGCTGTGGTGGGTGTCTGTGTTGAATTATGTTGTGTATTGTGTCCTTTTTTAATTGTAACGCTGCATGGTAAATTACATTTCACGGCACCTTATGGTGCCTGTGACAAATACATTTGAACTTGAACTTGATTTGATAGGATTCTGAGGGGTGACGTGGGTGTATGCAACAAGCTGTCAGATGAGGTAGTTGAGGCAGGGACTAGCCCCTTGTTTAAGAGACAGTTAGACAAATACATGGATAGGACAGATTTGGAGGGATATGGACCAAGCGCAGACAAGTGGGACTAGTGTAGCTGGGATATTGTTGGCTGCTCTGGGCAAGTTGGGCCGAAGGGCCTGTTTCCACACTGTATCGCTGTAGGACTCTATGACAATAAATAGATAATTTATTGATGATACATAAAAGTTTAGAAATTATTAATATTGGGAAATTTGGGAAACTCTATATACTGCAATAGTTTAGTGGCGGAAGATGTATTATTTGACAAATAATTTTAGTACATATTGCTAACTCAGCTCATCATCAAATTGATTGTCAATTAAAATAACTACTATAGTTTGGATCCACAGTTTTGTTTGTGTCAGTCATTTTTCTATTGGCTCTCTGAGTTAATGCATACTTCATGTTTTCTTTTTCAAAATCTGAGACTTTTAGACATATTAAATGTTGTGTCAACACATAACTAGACTGTACAGCATTGATCTCAAGTAAGCATATTACTTACAGGTTTTGACAAGTTTACCATTTTTGTCACTTTTCTTTGAATGCCACCAAGACCACAAACAGTATTGATTTTATATTTAGTTGTATTCATGTCAATCGAATAGTTGGATGAAATCTATTCGTAATCCAGACAAATTTCCCCTCCTCCGCTTTCTTCACCAATATCTGAGCTGGTGCTGTTGTGAAATAACTATGCTAGGAACTGCCTTCAATGGATAAAAAGTGCTTGTGACCAACATGAACTAAGCTTCTCAAAATGTTAGTAATCTCTTTATTGTTGTGCATCAGGTTAAAGGGCATCTTGTGGTCCTGTAGTGATGTCATCAAAATAATTGAACAACCTCAAAATATTAAAACACAATGTGCTGGAGTAACCCAGCGAGTCAAACAGCATCGGGATGGGATCAAATCCTGACCAGAAACATCACCTATCCATGTCCGCCAGAGGTGTTGCCTGACCTCCTGAGTTACTCCAATACTTTGTGTGTTTTTTTGCAGACAGGTTTCTGCACTTGTTTACATATCAACTTTAAAGAATTTGCAAAAAATTATACACAAGGAAGGAAAATCACAATTAAATTATTTTTTAAAGAGCACTGGAACATGGAAAACACGAATATGTAGCAGATTGATGTGTAGGAAGGAACTGCAGATGCTGTTTTAATCCGAAGATAGACACAAAAAGCTGGAGTAACTCAGCGGGTACAGTCAACATCACTGAAGAGAAGGAATGGGTGATGCTTCGGATTGAGGCCCAGAAGGATCTCGACCCGAAACGTCGCCCATTTCTTCTCTCCACAGATCCTGAGTTACACCAGCTTTTTGTGTCTATACCAGATTGATTTTGAGCAATGAGATAAGATTGATAAATGATGTCATCATGAAGGCACTCATTTGTGGCAGTGATCATAATATGACTGAATGTTACATTGAAGGAAAGAAGAATGAATCTAAGACTAGAATTTTAAACTTAAAAAGGGAAATGATAAGGACATGCTAGCTAAAAATAGCTGGTAAATTAGGTAATATCAAATCTAAAAGCATATAATTGAACAAATTCTAAGGCAGGCCAAAAAATTGGATCAAAAGTAAAAAAATAAGATTAACAATGAAGGAAATATTAGAAAATTAGTCTGGGAAATTGATAGCAAAGACAATACTGATTAATTTTAAAACGTTTTTGTGTGTCAGTCTTAGCAACAGAACATACAAGTAACATCCTATACAGTGGAAATTGGAAGGATCAGAGGAATCTGGGGATATTTACAATCAGCAAGGCAGTGTAGACTGAAAATATGGTTGGAGCCCCAGGCTGACATGTATCCATGCCCCAGTGGGCTTCATTGCAGGGTGTTAAAAGAACTAAATGGTGGGTTATTTAATTCATTGGTTTTAATTTTAAAACGTTCCCTAATTTGGGGGAAATTCCATTAGATTGGAAAGTTGTAAATTGCAAATGTAACTCCCTTATAGAGGGAAGGAGAGAAAGCAGGAAAGTACAGCACTGCTGAATATATTAGTTCATATTAAAGACATTATGCTGGGCACATAGAAAACTTCAAGGGAGCCAAGTAAAATCAATGTATTTTGTTGAAAGTGGTTATATTTGGCCAATTTATTGGAGTTCTTCAAAATTGTACCATTTTGTGGATAATCATAATACTACTTTATTAGCCATGTATGTTTTGCAATATACGAGAAATCATGGATAATGGGGAATCATGGATATACTATGCGTAGATTTGCAGTGAAGTTATTATGAAAATAAAGCCTCATTGTGTAGGACATGATATATTGGTGCACATTGTAAGTTGACCTGCCAATAGGAAACATAAATGGACCTCTTTCTAGTTGGCAAGATATTAATGCGCATAATGTCATATGGATGGGTGAAAGTATCTCAACCTTCACAATTTAAGTAAATGATTTACTGAATTTGCTGAGTTAGATAGGAAATCATGTTGTGAAGAGGATATAATAATGCAAAAGGATATAATTAGTTAAGCGAGTGGACAAATCTGTCAAATGAAGAATTATATGCGGGGAAATGTTAAATTGTTCAGGAAAAGAAAAAAAATAGTAATGTTATCCAAATGGTGAAAAATTACAGACTTATGAGACACAGGGGGATCTGCATATCCAAATATATGATTTACTAAAGACTAATATGCTGGTAGAACAAATATTTTCCCAAAGCATTTGGGGAAGTTAACAGATTGTTTTGTTGTTTATTAGTTGGGAAATTGAATATAGAAGTAGGGAGATTTTATTTCAGTTATAGAGGTCATTGGTGAGTTAATTGAGATCATATCTGGAACACTGTCTATGTTATTGATCTTAGTTTACAAAAAGATATTAACACATTAGAATGAATTCTGAAGTTTATTCGATAAATACCTTAACTAGATAAGTCAATTTGTGAAGAAAAATTGGATTTATATCTGCTGGAGCCTAGAAAAATGGGAGGAGACTTGATTGAAACATAAGATCTCAAGGAGTCTTGACAGGGTGGAGAGGATGTTCGTGGGAAAATCTACAAGTAGTGGCCATTGTTAAAAATAGGGTCTGCTCAATCACAGCAGAGATGGGGCACATGTTTTCTCTCAGAAGGTTCTGATACTTTGAAACTCTGCTTCCATCAATCTTTGAGGCAGAGTATTGAATATCTTTAATGTTGAGGTAGATAAATACAGGCAGCCAACATTATAGTAATTTATCTCACAGCAATTCACCCTTACAGAATTCACAAATCACTACCCAAAAAATTGAGGAATAAAATTAGCTCTTTCAGAACGTATCTGAAAATATAAAATTTATTTTTACAACTCATGTGGTGCAGCTTCACATTAAGGAAAATTGTGATACGGCTTTTTTTGGAATGCAACACCCACCCTTCCATCAGTTTACTGCAGGTAATCTGAATGTGTAGAGAGGTTACTATCAGATCTGCCATGTTCTTGGATTATGGATTCGGCCTAGTAGCCAACTCTTCTCTTAAATTTGTATGTTTATTTTTCTCTATGTAATTAAAGCAGAAGCTGAAATATCACGTAACTCTTAAAATATCTTAATTAAAAAATTTTAAATCCAGAATGTTTTGTTAAGTTAAAATGAGGACGTTTTAGAGACCGTGAAGTTATTAATCAGTAAGTAGGAACTTTATCAAAATTTCTCCTGGAAAATGTGTAATAAAGTACAACATTTTCTGGACATTTTACAATGAAACTTGTGATAAAACCTTGGGGTGGAAATTCAACTTCAGCACTATGCAATGAATGTGCAAAGTAAAAGCTCTAATGTCTTGCACTTTGCTTTCACTACAAGACATAAGAGCTTTTACTGAAGAATTTTCACTGAAGAAATTTCAAGTGGCATGGGTTGAAACAGAGCTGAACAAAACTGCTGTCTTTCATTTTATTTCAGATGGGCCTTTGTTATGAAGAAACATCTTAGCACTCATTTATTGGGCAAACACGGTATTGGAACACCAAAGGAAAGGTAGGAGAAATGGCGAATAATATTGGCCTACTATTCTTATATCTTAGCACTCTGACATTTATCCTAGTATACTTCACTAAGTTGAATGCATCTTATTTTTATTTTCTACTTTTATTTATGTAATTTGACAAAACATTGCAAGTTCAATTGAATGCATCGTGGACCAAATTCACTGCTCAATGTTTTAGCAGTTTATGCTGTGTTCGATTTTTAAAAAGGGAGTCATTTTAACCCAATTCATTGTTTGGAAAACTCATAGTACAGGTTTTATACCCAGTTTCCATTACCCTTCATTGACCTTGGTGATACTTTGTGGCTTGCATCAAAATCCAAGATTTGTAGATACGTTAAATTCTGTCAAGTTGCAACTTGACTTCAGTGGAGAATAAAATCAGGCAGATAGTAAGACCCATGTCATGCACAATTCTGTCACATGCCTGACAGGCAAATTAAATTAAAATTTCCCTAGAGTAGTCATCCATGGACATTATATGTTACTTTAGAGGTTCTGCAGCTCAAAAACGTAAACCACATTTACCGTGAAGCTAGACTTTGTGGCTACAATAACTGGTAATTTACATAGAAGTCCCTTTTATAATCCTACCAACAGCACTAATATGTACTTAATTTAACTATCCAGTCGTTGTGGGCTGTCAACTGCCCGTTTGATTAGAGTAGGTTTAAATGCAGCCAAGTAGTTAATTATTCTTTGCATTTAGAACTTTTCTTTTGAACTAAAATTGCAGTCTGCTTGTATTTTCTTCTGTAGTAGGTTAAGATTTCAATAATTTCTCATGAAATCCTGTTTCTCATTCAGAAGTACCTATCTATTTGAATTTATCAGATTAAACAACAATTGTTTGTGATTTACCAAATGTGATTTCCCAGAGATTTTAAAGGTGAACATGTTATTGCTGCCTGTCACCATTTTGGAAAACCCTTCGGATAGAAATATTTTTTAATACATTTACATTGCTGTTGAATAATGGTTTGCAGTGAAGGTGCAAGTAATATTTTCTTGTCATGAAATAGTCTGATTTCTGTGAGTTTTCAAGTGTTCAGTTTTGGTTTTCCCTCAACTGCACAGTTTTTACACTTCTTCAGAAATTTTGGTTCAGGTCTTTATGTTGGAGAGAACAGCATATTCTGGAAGACTGAAAAAGAAGAAATTTACATGTTAGTGCCACACACATGTTTGCACATACCATTTAAGAAACAGATTATTAACATGCTTATTTGCTACTGTGATGTTTCATATGAATCACAAGATACATATGTGGTTTTGGTGTGATTCTATAAATGTGTGTTAGGATAGAGATGTAAACAGTGACATCGTTAGTGAGAATTGGAACTCTTGCTAAAGGTCAAGCATACTTTAATGCACTATAAAAGTATGTTCAATTTCCGTTAGCTCAGGGCTAGCTTTGTCTTGCTGTTTAAGAGCTGTCCATCACTTGCAATTAATACTTCAATATCTATGATCTTCCAAATTCTAAGCATATCCTCTTTTCTAAATCATCCCAATGATTTTGTAGAAGGCATGTCCAACCAACCAATTAGTAGACCCTGATGGCAACAACACGCCATGTGTTTTAATTGATAGATCAAATTCCATTTCAGTAGCTGGGTCAGATTCTTAATTGAGGTCTTCCTTGTTTAGCGATTGAGAACATAGTCATTTCCAAGAGAACTTCTCTTAACTGGATTTATTAGGTCATCGATTAACTTTTTTTGGTACGATGCATGGCTAGGTTCATTTTTCATGCTGCAGCTCAAATTAGTCATATTGTAGAAAATGCAGAGATGACCTTTGACTAGAAATCTATCCATTTGATTAGATAAAGCTGGCATCATGACATTTCATGATCCATTGGTGGCAGGGCTGATAGGTTCGCAGTTTCAAATATCTCTTCTTGGGATGAGAGATATATCAAAGTGGACTTGGTATCCATAGTGAGTAACCTCTATGCAGGGTCATCGGCCTCTTTCTTGACCCGTATCTGACCCTGTAGTGACACATAGCACAAAGTACATAGAATAGTGCAGCACAAGAATGGGCTCTTCGGCCCACAATGTCCAATGTGATGACAAGTGAAAATAACCTCCTCTGCCTGCATGTAAACCATGCCATTCCATTCCCTGCATATTCATGTGCCTATCCATGAGCCTCTTAAATGCCAGTTCTTGGAGCATTCTCAGTAATCCCATTCCTCACAATTTCCTATAATGTGTTGAATCTTTCACCATTCACCTACTGGGAGGGTTGTTTGGGTCAGGATGCTGTCCTGAGTAACTCTTATTTCATTGTCCTCCTACTGAGGTAACCATCCATTTGACAACCACATCCATTTTGTATAAGGTAGACACAAAAAACTGGAGTAACTCAGTGGGACAGGCTGCATCTCTGGAGAGAAGGAACGTCACCCATTTCTTCTCCCGAGAGATGGTGCCTGTCCTGCTAATCTATCTTCGATTTTAACCAGCATCTGCAGTTCTCTCCTATGCAGGAAGGAACTGCAGATGATGGTTTAAACCAAAGATAGATTTTAAAAAAGCTGGAGTAACTCAGTGGTGCCAGACAACATCTCTGGGGAAAAGGTGACGTTTTGGAGGATCTCTCTCTCTCTCTCTCTCTCTCTCTCTCTCTCTCTCTCTCTCTCTCTCTCTCTCTGTCTCTCTGTCTCTCTGTCTCTCTGTCTCTCTGTCTCTCTGTCTCTCTCTGTCTCTCTTTGTCTCTGTCTCTCACTCTTTTTAAATAGCTGATTAAACAGTATTGATATTTTGAAAATAAGTAGCTTGCAAAATTCAAAGTCAACTTCCTGAGTCGTTGTTCTGACTAAAATATCAAATCCAAATCTTGGCTTTTGGGAAGGTCTAAATTTAAATGAGAACACTGAAAATACTGAAAGACATTAATTGTAAACATTCTATTATTTACTTTGTAATTTTTCAAATATATTGTATAATGGTTTATTTTATACATTATGAATGTAAGTTAACAAATGCAAACAGGAACATGGCTTGGTGGAAAGATTAACTGAAAAAAACATGTAATTTTTAGTAACAGTGATTAGATTACAGAATAATCGGGTGTCACATTACATACCAGTAATATAACTATGGTTGACTATACAATCATGTTTCTTCAAAATACAGATAAAATAATATGTGGTTATTTAGAATAGGTATTCAATGAAATATTAAGTGCCAGTATTGTTGACTTTATGTATATATGCAATTAATTAGCTAAATCCAGTTCTCTGCTGGGATCAGGCAACAGACAATATAATGCAGGAAAAGCTTCAGGAAGCATCAAGATTATTGTTGAGTTTTTGTTGCGTGTGCATTTTGTTTTTAATTTTATCTGCCACCTTTATGACTCTAAAAACAGGTTCAACCAGTGCATTTCTGCTCTTACTATATCTTTAATGGAGGTGCTGTTTTTTTAAATACTTAATTTTTAATATTTTTCGTTATTTGAGATATTTATACACTTACCACCAACAAAGCATCTGAATCAAGTCTATTGGTTTAAGTTCCTTTCCAGATTCTTGAGCGCAAAACTATAGAATGACCTGGCAGTACAGCTTTGACAGAGTGCTGCATTGCTGGAGATGCTGTCCTTTACAGGGGATCCTATCAATATTCTCCATTGGTTTTCCATGGGTACTGTTTCAAAGAAGAGCTGAGGGGTTCTACCTGGAAACCTGGCTAATATTTAAGAAAATAAATCTAGTTATTATTGCAACTCCATTTGAGGGTACATGCTATGTTGTAACCAGATGCCACATTTTCATCCTGACGGCAGATATCACACTTTTTAAAGTATTTTGACATATCATAAGGTTATGATATATGCTGCAGTAAAAATGCAAGTTTTTATATTTGTAATCAGTAT